>QGOD01001623.1:2621-62560 GCA_003313065.1 Sarcodon sp. MG97
TCCTGCTTGGCCTTGGATCATGTGCGAGTCATAACGGTAGAACGAAGAGTGATTAAGAGAGTGTGTGTGGTCCTATTGATCAAGTGCAACCCAATCAACAATGGCTAGAATAAGACGTGAGAAGTGTGAGTTCGAATATACTGTTAAGGACTGAATCTCTAATATGGAAGAAACTCCGAAGGAATTCCTGTATGAGCAGAACTTGGCTTCAGCTTATAAGAAGCTGCGCTCTTCACTACATCTCATTGTTCCGATTTCAAGTCACAGCTTAAGAACAGTAGGAACTCCGAGGAGTCTCACACTTAGAGGAACAAGGGGAAATGAGAGAGCGAGTCTAAGTCAATATTCGAACTAGAGAATACAAGCAGTTGTAACTACGTTTATATACTCAGAGTCTGGAGTAGACTAGTACTAAACTATACTAGTGAAACAAGGAATATACAGGGCAGTGTAATACTGTGCTACATAAAGGGGGACACATAGGAGTTCCAACCAGAGGGCGATGCTAGATGGTAACTAACTTAATTTAACTAAAAGAGTGAACTAAGAAACTAAACACAAGATGAACAAATGACAAGAAGAATGAATGATTACGAAGATAGAATGGAAGTCCAAGCAGAGTCCTGGTGGACTTTGGAATGGAAACCTGACAGTTGCTTAAGTATGAGCTGCAACAATCATGTAGGATACCAAGAGATTGGGCCAACACAATTACAATCATGGTCTCAGCCCTACTAACGACTCTAAATACAGCACTTGGGAAATGTTCTAAGACAAACTGTGGACCCAATTCTGCAATCTGCTCTTGAAGAGATGTGCTCAACGAATCATAGCAACGTTCACACAAGGAAACATGGCAGTGGTAGAATACTTCAACTATCTGGAACTATGGCTAAAACTGGTGGACTTCGAACCAAACCAGTTTGACACTTTCTTAATCAGCTATCTAGAAATAAATCTTAACCTGGACCTTTGGAATGACATTATTAGGACTCATGGATGAATCCCTAACACTTATCAGGAAGCACGACAATGGGCTCTGCAGGCAGACAAAGTATAACAACATATGCAATCAGTAGGATGATCAAACAATCATTCACGAAACCCAGTACAACATCAATGGTCAGATTGCGATGGAACACAAAACTTACAACAACTTACTCAGCAAGGGAATAATCAGAGAAATACTGGGAGAAGTGCTTTCATCCCTCCCACTATGAGTCAAGACCTTGCGCAACTGGTACCTACTTTCACTATAGGAACAGGAATGATATATGGAGGATTAGGACAACCTATAGAAATAGGAAGGAGATAGCAGAATTGTAAAGGACCCTATTACTTCTGCAGCAAAATGGGATATTATGCAAATAAGTGCAGGTCACAGCAAAGTACACAGAATCCTCAGAACACTCAACAACAGAATCCTTCAGCAAATCTATAGCAGATAAGGCTGAGAGGAACTTCAAATAGAGGCCATAGCAGAGGAAGATCTAACCCCTCTAGAGGAAGATCCAGCAACAATTTTCAATACACCCCTCATTCCAATCCAATGAATCAAAACCACTAACAAGCATATATTGAACCAGATTCTGGGAATAATAATAACAATGGATGCGATCAAAGATTGCAAATTCACAGTATGTTTGAACATATAGATAGAGCAATACAACTTGATCTTGTATCAGACTTGGCAAAAGCCCTAGAACAGTAAGGTTTGGGAACTCTACTATCTAAATAGTCACTCTCACTATAATACGATGATGACTAGATGACCCCTTTCAACTAGATATTAAAGGAACGATCACAAGGATGGACACAGGAGAGAGTTTCACTGCTAAGGGACTTGTTGACTCTGGAGCTACAGGTTCTATACTAAACAAAGATTTTGTTGATCGACATGAGATTCCACTCCAAAAGTTACCTTAAACCATTCTGGTCACCAACACAGATGGAACCAAGAACTCGGCAGGACCGATCACACATCAAGTAGTATTACTTCTATAAATCAGAGATCATAACGAACAAAAAGCTTTCAGTATTTCGAAACTCAATGAATATGATTTTTATCTAGGTTATGACTGGCTCATAGACTACAACCCCACCATGGACTGGGCCAATTATACCCTCTCCTTCAATTGCTGCCCCAAATCATGTTCATCCTCTGACTCTCTACAAAATACCATCTATAGAAGTCTTAAAACAGACTTGCTCTTACTAACCATATGATCAACTATGATACCTATATCACCTATACCAAAGCAAGAGAAATCTTGGACAGAATTAGTTCTCAAGGAATATCACAAATTCAAAGACATCTTCACAAAGGAAAAGTTTGATGAACTTCCCCCAAGATGACCATGGGATCACGCAATTAATTTGAAACTAGAACTGACCAATCTGGAAATACAAGGGAAAGTCTACCCTATCGACAGAGATAAAGAAGGCAAACTGCGAGCCTTCTTAGACAAAAATCTGGAGACTGGCTGAATTTGCTACTCCAACTCACCATTTGCATCTTCATTCTTCTTTATCAAGAAGAAAGATGGCAAATTATAACTAGTACAGGACTATTGCATCCTCAACTCCATGACAATACCAGATCATTACCCCCTACTATGTATACAGGATATCATGAATCAACTGGCCAGATCTCAACTTTTCACTAAGTTAGACATCCGATAGGAATACAATAATATCAGGATGCATGAAGGTGATGAATACAAGGCAGCATTCATCACCAAATTCGGTTTATTTGAACCAATAGTTATGTTCTTCGGACTCTACAATTCACCTGCTACCTTCCAACACATGATAAATGATATCTTCGACAACATGATACGCACAGGCGATATTATCATATACATCAATGATATACTCATATACTCAATCAATAATGTTCAGGTTTATTCAAAGAAAGTACACAAAGTATTACAATATTTAAGAACCAATCATCTGTTCTTAAAACCGAAAAGTGCAACTTTCACAAAACCAAAGTTGAATACTTAGAATGCATCATCAGCGGAGGACAAGTTTCAATGGATCCCCATAAAGTCGACGCCGTAGCAAAATGGCCAATATCCACAAACAAAACCAAATTGCAACAATTTTTGGGATTCATCAACTATTATTGTTGCTTTATCAAAGATCACTCATGAATTGCAAAACCACTATATAAACTCACCAGTAAAAACACCTGGAACTGGACTGAAGAACAGATAAAGGTGTTCAATACCCTTCATAATGAAATTCAATCAGGCAGAGCACAGTTCTTACCAAATAATAAAGACCCTCTGTGAATACACTCAGATGCTTCACTCAGCGGAAGTGGAGCCACCTTAGAACAATAACAAGATGACATCTGGCAACCCATCGCATTTATCTCAAAACTCTTTACAGCAGTAGAACACAATTACATGGTATCTGATAAAGAATTATTGGCCATTATATATGCTCTTAAAGAATGGAGAAGCATTATCCTCTCCTGTCCTCATAAAGTCAAGATCTGGACAGATAACTCTGCCATAACCTTCTTCAAAGAACCACAGAACCTCAGTTACTACCATGCCAGATGGGCAATAATCCTCAGTAAATTCAATTTCACCATTCACTATATCAAAGGATCTCACAACAATGCCGCAGATGCTCTATCATGAAAAGACAATTCTACTGAGGCAGTGCTCAATAATAAACAAATAATGCTGATACCTCTAAATCAATTTTTTGAAGGACCTAAAGAGGCTAAACTAAGGGTCTACCACAACAACCTAGACATATTCCAAGTGAAGTTACTATCTAGTGATGCAACCACTCTCTCACAAGGATCTGCCCAAGCAGCAGGATATGATTTATATGCCATCCGAGATGATATCATACATCAGGAAACCAGGGAGGTGCTAGCATGACTAGTCAGAGTTGATAATTAGTAAGCAGACTGCCAGTGAGTTATAATGGTATATCAGGCCTTATCTAGATATATAATTGAATATAATCATTATAAGAATGGACTAGTTTTTCAAAGAATTATATAGTACAGATCATATATTATAAGAAATTACAATAGAACTCAAAGTATTGTGCCGGAACATCATTTCTTCACAGGCTTGCAGATGCGAAGCCCAGGCTTTATCTACTTATATAAACCGCACACAATAATTAATATAACTGATCTTTTTTTTTAAGAATTACATAGTACAGATCATGTATTACAATAGACCCAGAAGCATTGTGAATCACAGCACAGGCTTTATCTATCTGTATAAACCATACACATTGATTAATAGATATACAAGTATTGCACCGAAACATTGTACCTAGACTACGGTCATGCCATCCTTCTGCCAGGATGAGTATTGTTATAGCTATTAGGTGGGCATTTCATTTCGTGTCTACTATGTATTTAGTCTATATATTAGATTCCAAACCTATAGAATGGTTAGCATGAAAATCAATCATACAAATAACTTGGACTTACTGTGCGGCTTATGGGGACGAATATTATGCCATTCAACCAACCTCAGATCACCTCTTCTGCTATCCACCAACCTTACGAGTGGGCATGTCCATGGCTGAATGATTCATTTATTAGTATTCAGAATACTATTACATACCAAACAGATATTTACTTACATTCCCTTTGTTTTTTCCTATTTTTATTGTGTCTTTATAAAGTCTGACAAAGACTGCCCATTGCCAATACCTTCCCATGTAGATAGAGATGGGGTCACTGAACTAGGATAGCGATAAGTCGAAGTATGTAAGGTGATAAAGCAAAATGACATACTTTAAACTCAGGGTATTGGTTAGAAGAGGTGTGAGGCATAATGAGGGAGAAAAGATAGTTAATATCGATAAAGGTAAAGGTATACTCGAGTGGTTGATGAATGGCACAGTTCAAAAATTGCATAGGACTTGAGAGATTGTATTCAAGGTCATCAATAGTTGAGAGTGTAATTAATTGAGTTGAGAAGTGAGCCTGAGTAATCGAGGTTGATTTATACTGGGATGGGGGTCATGAAGTGGGTGATCAACAAAAACTTACCATTGCCATGTCTCATTCTCAGCTAACTGTAGTTCAATTGACAATTGACTTCTTGTTATCTCAAGGTACTTGATATGCTCAATGGCTAGTTGTAAACCCTAACAAAGTATTCAGTGTTAAAGTTAATGATTTCATTATCACCAGGGTTGTGTTCTCCTTCTCGAAAATATTGTCAAGTTTCCTTCACAAGAAATCTACCTTATAGAGGATATTGGGAATCTCATATTGAATATTCTCATTCAGGTACAAAAGCTCCTGAGCAGTGCCCAGTCAACAGTGACAAAAGGACAACCATCAAAGAACCCAGAATATAGTCGAATTTGTAGTCTGACTTTTGAAGGAGTATGTGGCTATTTCCAATAATCTCGGTACTAATAAAAGGCAAAGTGCACTATATATACAGATTAAGAATCATGGAGAACAAATTGATTTACAAAATGCACTCACTGATAGGAGTTCATCAGTTGCCAGATCTTCATTCTTAATATCCTTGGAATAGTCGAGGTCGAGCACTGACCATATGTAGAGCTGTATTTTTTATGGATACTATTATCTTGATTGTGGCCATGTCTACTACCTTTGCTTGAACTACCTAATGATCATTGAACTATCATGATATTGTCTAGGCTGATATCTTGATGCAGGATCCTGTTCTATAATAAATTATGGTGACCTAAACAATGTATCTACAAGTATGTTAACCAGGAAACAGTTAACACAGAAGTCATAAATAAACAGTAGTTCACTGTGCGGGTAGCATATCATACACTTTAAAACCTATGTAAGAATATATTAAGAGAAGAGATTTTACTTATAATCAGGTACGAAGTCTTGGGAGTTTGAATGTTTGGCGATTAGTCTACAATAGGAACGAGCGTGGTGTGTAGTTGGGAGAAGATGGTCATAGTTGCTGGGCATGAGAAACAAAGGTGAGGGAAGGTGTACGAATGGATAGTAGCACAGAGATGTAAGATTATGGGACAATAGGGAAATATGTTTGAACAGACAATATATTTTGCTACAAGAACTAGCAGGAAGCCGAATGAGATCTAGTAGCTTGTCTTTCATTTACAAAATATAATGCTGAAATGTTGACCCTTGTTCCTCTAAAACTCCCCAACCGTTACAGACCTTCCTGTTGTGAAGAGATCGCTGGTAAGTTTGAATGACAGCTAGTTGTATAGTACTAGGAGTAGGTCCCACGAGACCCAATACTATACATATCATTTATAGCAATAAGTATGTTATCATTACTGAAATCTCCGTGTCCTTTATCATCGTTCTTATTATTGTTATCACTAAGATGGTTGAAATCTTTATAATCATCATTGGGATTAGTCAGCGTCACTTCTTGTTGGTCCACATCGGATTCATCTTCACTGAAAGCCTAGTTTGCTTCTGCCATTGGCACTTTATTGCTGGGGATACTTTGCATTAGCCCCAGATCCATATTGTATTCAGTAGAAAATGAAGAGTTGAGAGATGCAACTAGGCCTGCTATTTGATCATGAGTATAAACATGCCCAATGGCCAGACCCCAGTGATAGCGCATAGTCATATCACGGTCTACAAATCTATATAGCAAAAGAAAGTCATAAGAATTTATAGTGGGGTGAATCGCCAGATTATTATCATACCTGTTGACATAATAGCAGACCCAGTCATTCGAATCTGCCACACAGTGTGAGAGGCCAATTCTATCTGGATGAACTGTTCCCTTTGCAAACCTTGGCATAATGTGATATCTGCGCAATACATTCCTCGGATCTACAAACCCAAATGCGCTAGCACTTGCCATTGGTAGAAATCTAACGCAATCCAGGTGATAGTCCTTCTATATGACTGAACTGCTCCCGCAGTACTGGAACTATCGCACCTATAAGAAATCTAACTTTCTTGGCAAATAATCAAGCATTCCAGGTCCAGTATAAATCACGTTGACATGGAAGATTTCTAGGACATGTGCATACAAGAACAGGTGGTTTGTATTCCTCTCAAGGTCATCAGGATCTGTGAGGAGCATGATATCATGGTGAGATGTGCTGGGATTGACCACATCCTGAGATCTTCGGATATCATATGTTGTGTAATTGAACCAAACAAGCTGGTGGCGATAGATGCAATTATTTTTGAAGAGCATCGAGTCACGAGCAGTTTGGCCAGTCTCATTTTGTCCAACTGGAAATGAATCTGAGAGTCTATGGTTGAAAGGCTGTGATGGAACATCATTCATTGTGGAAGCCAATTCTTCTGACAAGACCACTTTTATGTGGGAAAGTAAATGATCTTTGAGTTTCAGAATAAAGTCCTAATGACAAATTAGCATGATTAAATTTTCCTGATCATGGGACCAAGCTAATACCTTGACTGCAGGATTGCCTGATACTTCTGCAAGAAAATTGGGATGTTCTCAGGATGATTTTGTGACTTCCCAATAACATAATGCAGGTCAGATTTAATGGGCACTTTCTCATGTGTGATCTTCCCAGCCCTTCTGTATTGTTTACAAATACGACAGATATGAGTCTGGCATCACTCAATCTGCATGATCTGCAAAATATAATTCTTACAACTTGTGCATAAATATCTTGATTTTGATAAGCAGTGCTCCAGTTTGCCCTGTACATGGTTCAAAATACATCATTAGTTTAGCTTTGAATTTACACACCAGCTCTGTTGAATACGAATCCGTCATGCCATATCTTCTAATTGTAGCAGTATAGTCACCAAGTGTATGGAGTTTATATGTGTTAAGATTGAAAGTCTTGAGCTGCTTAACATTTCCATTCAGTGAAGCATTAGTCACAAGATTCTCGGATTCGACAGTTACACTGGATAACTGGTGTTTAGGTTGGTTGCTTGTCTCAGGGTTGGTAGAGTCGAAGTGAAGGGGCTATGCAGTTATATAAGAATGCTTTGCAGTTGACTTTCCTTTATTTGCTGCCACTTTCTTAGCTTGTCTTCGAATACAAGCATCAGACTCCTGCTTGAGCTCACAAGTCATGAAAGCGGAACATGTTTTATCATTGAATTCCTGAAGTTTCTCACCAAGAGAGACCGTCACAGCATTTATGATATCAAGAGTCAAGTCATTGTGCAGCTGTAACTTTGCTAGACTGTACCAATGCACTATGACAAAAAGGAGCTCCATGATCTGTTCATTATGTGGTTCTGGGAGTAGTTTATCAAAGACAGGGATAGCGCACTAATACAGATGTAAGGAATGAGTTGTATCCTAAACAAGACTATTTATCACACCTGCAAAAGATTCTCATAATTCCATGCTGCCATATTTTTTAGTTCAGAACAATTGATTGAGAACTGCTGAATCATGTCCCTTCCAAAGTGGGCATTTGGCGATAACTTTTGCCCACAATCAGTTTGGTCAACAGTAGCACAACATTAAATATCTTACCGACAATCTAATTTGGCAACGAGATTCGCTCCCTTGTGTGATTCCAGAATGTGAAGAAGGTGAATAAAGATGGCTTTCCAAGTCCCTATTTCTACTTTGTGCATTAAGTCTACTACTAGTATCAAAAAAAACTGGAAGCCAAGGTGTCCTAGCCTATAAGAAAAGGCGTTCTAACTCAGAAGGGTTAGGTTCATGTAGAACATACTGTTATAACACAATGTGTACTATGTTTGGAACCAAAGATGCTTCCTTCAGCAATGTTTCTACAGCCTTGCTGTTTACTTGATAATGTTCATCATAAATGAGCTTTCTAGCAGCAGAAACTGAACTCTGCCAATATTTATCATCGATGCGAGCCAACTTTACTCGATTTTGCATGTTGGTAACAGTTCCAAGATTATAAACATGTGATAATGGAATCAGACACTGTGGGCAAGGACAGTGACCCACATTGCGAATGCTAGCGAGGAGAATTCTGTGATGATTGCAAAATATCAGACTCAATCAGCTGTGCTCACTTGAGATAAGCAGATGGCTTACTTCTCAGGATAGTCCGCAGAATAAGTGAATATCTAGGGATAGAAGCATTGTTTGACCCCATTGCTGTAAGTGATAATTATGCCATGCATCTAAGCTTCCAAGAACTCATTATCAAGGAGGATAATCCATTGTACATGCATGAGCTCCTGAGCACAGTGAGTCTCGAATGCATCACCAGGTGCTTTTTCTCCTGCAGTCTGCTTGACGGCAAAATCCTTAAAGGAACCGGGAAGCTATAACATATAAGATAAGAGGCAAACTAATAATCTGCACAGATGTAGGACTCACAGAATGGAAATACGTGATGTGGTGGGACATATGGGATGATAGTGATATGCCCCCTGCTAACTCTATCCTCCAAAATGTGCTAAATCTACTACTATTTCACCAAATAGCTCTCGAAAAGTATGCAATAATCCACGTGAACAAATACTTTCATCGCAATATTTTTGCATCATCACTATTTGTCATCATTGCTCAAATCGCACTGATTCCCTGATCGTCGCTTTTATTTGTTCTTTTATTCATACCAAATTATCATTCCATTCTCTTATTTTACTATTTTCCTTTTGTTCGCATTTATCTTTTGTTTTTAAAAGACAATAAACTTCTATTTCCTTTTTAGTAAAATTAGCAATACTCCATTCCCACAATCACTACACTTTCCTATTATGGTTCCTCATTATTGTCTTGCAATTTTTAGCGATTATTTCCGATATTTTGATTCCATCTAAAACTGATTTATTAGCTTGTTTTTATTAGCGATATTCTCACTTTGCTACTTTAGTTTTAGTTCGAAATTTACATATAAAAGCCTGTACAAATCTTAGAAATAAACAGCTCATTATCCTGCTCTCCCAAAGTTGTGATTTAAAATTTGAGTTTATTTGCAATATTTGATTTCATTGTGCGTTCTCGCTCTATCTTTGCTCTATATCTCGCACTTCACTCTATTTCTCACATATCTCGCCCTTTGACCCTTTCATTGTTCAGGTTTCACTTGATCATTGGACCATTCGATTTCAGACCTTCTTTGATTTTATCGCACCCTTCAACCTTTTATCCATGAAAGATTTGCAGATAACTTTGCACACGTTTTGCACACCTCACCCAATTTTAGTCAGTCTTACAGACCTTTGAGTTGTTGACTGGACTTTGTTGAATGCCCTCGCACATACAACGAGCATTTCGTATCAGCTGCAGGTATATAACAATCTCCTCAGCTGCTGCTAGATTCAACATATCAATGGTTTATACTGGTAATATTTAGATTTATTTCCGAAAACATGTAAAGTGGCCATATCTTTGCATCACCAAAAGATGCAAGATGTGTAGCATCAGACCAGAATATCAGTGTAACAACCACTCATGAAAGATCGCATTCTAGCTCCACAGGGGAATTTTGCAGTTTATGATGGGTATCAAGGAATGCAGGAGATATGTAGATTTCACCCTGCACATGTACAGGACGTGGGGTCCCATCCGGTTGCCAATGTAGCTCATACGGCTTGTAGTAAAAATGTTGATTTTCTGTCGAATTCGAAAGCTTCTCCCAGATGATGGACACCAGACTGTGGTGATAAAAATCTTTTATTGTATAACTGTGAGGACCGGCACCAGGATCTACCGAGATACCATGATATAACTAATATGGTACTTTGATGGTCATGGGTGTACACTCCCATCCTACATCATTATCCAGCTATTCTTTGCCACTACCACTACCGAGTTTATTATTAATCTCATCCCATTTGGTATCTCGAATAGCAGTGGGATCGAAACCATAATTTTCAACAATGTCCAATAGCTCTCTAAAGCTCGACTGCGATTTCTGAACCCACTATTCCAATACCACTCGCCTAAATGAAATGAGTTATAGTTCGAGTATGGGTGGAATATCTATAGAGAGGAAGTTTGAGGGTACTGAGATGGGATATCTGACAGCTCATTATGCTCCTCAGGATTATGTGAAGGCAGATTTTCAGCATAGTACTGTTATGAGAGCCCAAATTTGTTGCATATTGTAGTGGATGTTTGTGAAAGATAGAAGTGCAAGTTCCCATGGCTTGAGCCCAATGAATCTGTCATACTATTTACTGTTATTTGTGAATAATGTATGTCAGTAGAGATAGTGGACTGGGCAAGAGATGGTGGTGGTAAAGGTGGTAGTTGTGGTAGGAAATCTCTGAACCTGCAAGGTAGTTGACAATTGAGCCTTTTGGTCCAAGGTCTATACTCCATCATAGTCATGTGAGAGTCATTGACCTGGTTGGCATCTGTCAAATCTACTGGAATAAATACAGTCTATGAGCAATCAGTTAATGCTAGTTTAGTGTTATTGTAATCAAATGAGCTAACCTCCATTATGGGTACTGATTCAGGGACCACCAGATCTGTAGGCCAAGGTATTAAACCTGCTAGAGGAACCTCATTCATCTTGGCCTCCAAGGATGATTCTTGAATACGATGCTTTTTTGGACCCTTCCAAAGTTGTTTTGCTTTATCCAGAGCATTAGAGAGACACTTTTTGGATGATTGACATGTGCACTTATGATTGGTGAAAGCACCAGATTGTGAGAAAGACTGGCCACAGATGCAAACCGACTCTATGCCAGCCTAGAATATGAGAACGTTGCCCACCAGATCTTGAGAGAGTGGAGAATTAAAACTTTGCCAGTCCTCAGCACCAGCAAAATGTAGACTTGGAAGAGTTCTTGGAGAGAGCGAGTAGAAATGTGTGCGACAATGATAGACGTTCGCTAATCCTCGGCACTGGTGAAGTAAAGATATCTAGTAGAGCTTGAATTAAAGAGTGTCGAGCGGTTCGACTCAGACTCAGATGACTTGGAGATAGTGAACTTCACTAGTGCTCAGCACCGGTGAAGTTCCATGAGAGAGCCTTGACTCAGAGGGCCATTTGCTGTAGCAGCTGCAGTGATAAGTCATTGGAATCTAGTTGATATTAGTGTAGGCCTATAAACAAAGTAAACTGAAGCTGAAATGATCCGTCAAGTACTCACTAGTGGAGAGACACTCAGAATCAAGACTTAAAGGAAATACAGAACATTAATATTGACTCGATCAACTACAAAATATGGGGGAACCAAACAAGGACAAACATCTCCTCTGCACCACATTACTGAGTTACTATAGCTATCTGGCCGCAGCTCTCACGAGGCCTGATAGGCTGACTCTACCACTTGCTGGACTAAAAATTGGACTTCAATTGACATTTGGATTGAGGAATTCCAAATCAAAGGTCCGACCTTTTTCTTTTTCTCAACTTCACAGAAGTTTGACTACATGACATTCTACTTATTCGGTCTCTGCAACCCATTGCCCTCGAGGTCTAACTCAGCTAGGCAACTCAATCACCACCTTGTGATGTATTAGAATTGTGACAAAAATGTGCCACTGCAAAGAAGCAACTTGCAGTGTGGCAACTTTATTAAAGTAAGTCAGTATAGTTACAACCCAACTCGGAGTCCCCCTCTTCCACAGTTCACTGGTGCTGAGTGCTAGTGAACTCAGAAGTTTTGCCAGTAGCTTCAAGTTCATCGACTTAAACCCTTCAAGTTGCTAAAGGCTAATCATGATCGATTGCCAGATTCAATTATTATCAGGACTCAAGTTGGCTGCTTTGCTACCCTATAATGGCACATGAAAATTCCAGCTGGTGCCATCACCAACTTACGAAATTCAATACCATTACTCAAATAATCAAAATTATTCAAAACAAGGCTCATATTGGCTGTGACGATAGAGTACCCAATCAGGTCACATCTAGTACTCAAAAAAAATTGCGAGAGGTGGTTGCACTTGCTATACTGTCTGTTCGAGAATTCGAGGTTGTTGTAGTGATGGTCGCAGGTCAATCTGAGTCATTGCTGTCGTTAGTAACATGTGTTGCTCAACCACCAAAATTTACTAACTCTCTAGAAAGTTGCCACTTTAACATGGCATGAAACATGTATGACATTGAGAAGACTCTGGATCCGCTACCCCTCTGTATTCAAGTTGTTGAATTCAAGAGTAACAATATTGACTTAAAATGCCAATATCCTATGGCCAAGCATTTGTGACAACTGGTAAGTCTTTTAGTAATTATATCTCACCGCTTTTCTCAAACCATATTGCTTCAAAGGATGAACTTCAGCTGCAGCAGTGTTTTAGAGCACGGAAAACATAACACAGACTTGGAACATATCCAGGTCTTCAAGGACACATTTAATGGTCATGTGGTGCAGGTGATGAACTTTATCTGAGATTGCTGAACAAGTGATAGTGACAATAGGAGGCTCGTGAGCCATTTCATGCACTTTGTGGTTGGGCAATCCATTGGAAAAATCAAGAGAAGGCTCATCAACAGTCCCTTTTATGAGACCAAGTTCAAAAGGATCCTTCAACTCTCTATAGAAAATCTCTAGTGGGAAAGATCTCATAACCTCCCTCCTCAGGCATCCGACACTACTTTTCTTGACTGCCTTCAGGTTTACTCCAGCCTCAGATGGTTCGACTTCCAACCCTTTCCCAACTTGATGAAACTTGATCCAGCCTAAAAGCAGCCAGTTTATATACAATGTACATATCGTGAATTTCATTGTCTATTTCTTAAAATCTTCGGTCTATATACAAAAGCTGTCAAGGACCTTTCGGAGCTGAAAAATAATCCTTATGCACCATTACCAGAGACACTGGAGTCCCATATCGAACTCATCTGTATCATTCAGAGTCTCCTTCACCCAATGATTAAATCCACTACTATGGAAAATTACATTTTAGCAGTCATCAGAAGTATGTCTCATATGACTACAGCAGCTATAGTCCCAGTGAAGACAGCGCAGAAAGATATGGGCACAGGAGTGGATTAAGCTGCAGGGGGTGATGACAAAAATATAAACTCGGATAATGCAGAGGATAAAGAGGATCAGGAGGATGCAGAGGATCAGGAGGATGCAGAGGATCAGGAGGATGCAGAGGATCAGGAGGATTTTGACAGAGCACAGGAAGACACTGATATCCTTGACCTCAATCCTACAGTATCAAATAGAAGGCACCTTCCTGAGATCGAGCTGTATCGATATTGGTTGCATTTACAGATCCTCTTTCTAGAAGCTATCTATGATGTCATCACCTGGGCAGAGAATTCAGGAAAAAACAAAGTACTAGAGATAATTATGAAGGTATTATATCTTCCATTATCTCAAGAGAGTCATAGAATAAAATGGAACGCTTTGGTTGATGATGTCATGTCCCATGTTGGTTTCTATGGACTCCATGGTAGTAGAGACACCCAAGACACAAGATATTATGAGGCAACACTTGCTAAAATAGCAATAAAAAAAATGGAGATAATTGATCCCAGAAATGGGAAAACAACATTGGGGAAACTATTCAAAAATATGCGGAAAGGCAAAGGACGAATACACTGTGAAGCTCTTTTAGCAGCACTTGTATCTTATCCAGATTGCTAGGCTATAGTTGGCAATAGTCCATATGCTGAACCTGCGATATAGGTTTCTAAATTCTTATTTTCTCTGTTGATCCATGCATTCTAATGCAACGATACTAGCCAATGAACAAGACTCTGATAAGGGTCTCCAAACGTTGCTGCCCTGTATGCTTGATTTTACTGGATTATTTGAGCATGAATGGGAGCAACTGTGGACTTTATGATATCAAATTCCTTATATTAAGATCACATCAAATGATTACATCATGTTTTCTACCACCTTGGCTTCCCGACACAGTCATTAATCACATGGTAGATGAATTTGAGGAGAAGATGGGACGAATATTATACTAGGTGTATTATTCCTATTTAGCATCGAAAAAACAAAGGGATTCTATATCATTAGAAGTATCTCAGGATACTCAATATTGCTCAGACAACAATTATAAGCTGGCAAGTTTTGGTTGGACTGGTGGGATTGTGTCTGAGGACATCGAGAAAAATGCTAAGACCATGTCCCAACTTTAAACTGATGATATGCAGGAATAGTAAAGTTATTGATGACTGATGTAACAGTCTTATTTCAAATTGTTGCTATTATTACTGGCCTTATATAGCTTACAATGCCTTTCTTTAGAAAATCATTGGTCACAGACCATACCTTTCGATATCATAATTTTCTTTGTTTAAGAACATACAACTTGTATTGTAATTTAAGTAACTTGTTTTTAAATTCACAGCTGCACATTCTAAGTTTTAGCTAAAACATGTTTGATATACAAAACATTGTGGGGATTTGTGGGGGAATGGAAATTACAGAAAATCAAAACCATCTATGAACATCCTTGCCATATCCTTGTTTCTCTGTACAAGAGAGAGGGCCACACTTTTGTCGATCTGAGTCCTTGGAATGCCAATCCAATACCACTCCCCTGATATTTTGCAAATAGCTTTGTTGCTCCAAATTTCATCAAGTTGTCTTTGGAACCACTGCTCTGTGAACCCACACCAATATCCCACATTAAAAATGCTTTTCTCCCATAAGGTATGTTTCGGCCACCAGGAGTAATACACAACTTGAATTCCTTTCCCTAGAGTTGTTATTTCAATGACTCAGATAGTGCATATAACATTATAAGTTAACCCACCTGTGTAAACCTTATATACTCCACAAATGAGATTAAGTTCTTCCTCCATCAGGTTATCATCATAGTAGTCTTCACCACTGGGTGAGTAAAGTTTTATGCCAAAGTCTAGTGCATCTTTGAAAGGACTAGCACAAATGACTCTAGGATCAAGGAATTCCACTGCCAGCCACCATATAATCCCACCTTTCTGGAGTGCAGCATGACCATAGGGTCGCTGGAAAAAATTGTCTCAAGCCACTTCGTATGTGACATAATCCGCAGCATCAAACCAGTATCTGTGTGGTCATGTGATGCCAAGATTAGCCAAATAACAACCTCGCTGGGTCAACATAGATGAGGACTCTTGAGCTATAAGTGCAGGACTGCAAGAAATTGTATTGAATAGTACTCCTCTCTTCACAAGGAGATGCAAGACTTCTTCGATGCCAAGAGATGACAGCTATCAAATATATTGAAGGGCTAAAGCTGGATTGCGTATTGCCAGTTTCCATTCCCCGCTATTCACAGTTTGCAAGATGGGTCCAATAACAAAGATCATATCTTTATCAAACAGCCACTTTTCAATATTGCCGAGCCCATCAAGGGACTTATGGTGAAGGGAGTGTATATACGTTGAGCTCAAGTCCCAGGTCATGGCTTGTGACATATTTACACATAATAGATATAAAATGAAGTTGAGGATAGGATGCTTATACTTCCTATCAACTGGACTTGGCTCTTGTAAAACGAGAAAGGCATTCTTTTTCCATTCCTGTGGCAATGGCTCTGAACTATCATTTCTACTGTAGGATCCAGGATTGAAGCTGAATCGCTCATAAAGAATCTGATCAAGCAGGCAGATGTATTCTGTTGAAGTTTCACAGCCACCATGACTGTTTTCCCATCCAAAAACTAAGAACAGGTCCTTTCTCCATGTGTCTTCATGTCATACATGGACTGGATCTTTGCCTGTGAATCTGTGAGAGGCTATCTGCAACTCTTTACCACTATCTTCTGCTGTTAACCATGCATATGGGCTGTCCCCATAGTCAGACTCATCATCGTCTTCCAGACACACTTCGGAATCGAACTCCTCACAGATGTCCCACTCTCTATCAAAAGCATTGAATCATTTGTGTGTATTGGGGACTATATGCCAAAAGTCTTCAACCTCTTTACGATATACTTTTGTTTGGATAAGGAAGCTATTGATATCCTCCCAATGAAAAACCCTTGCTCCACTTTTGCCAGGAGCATTGAATTTCTCACCCTCCTTCTGCTGGTTGAGTCATGCAGTTATAGCAGCTGGCATCTCTTTCTCAACTATCTTGGAATGTCTAATTGCTTCTCTAGTGAAAAATTGCTGCCAAGTCCCGCCATATCTTTAATGGGAGTTTGGATTTGGCTGAGGAAACTGGACATCGGGGATGGTGCTAGGTACTGCTCTTGAATTCAAGAAGGTGGGATGATTATTAGGTACCTCAGCTCGCTGCTTGTTTGTTGACATAGCTGCCATGACCTCAGCTCTCATTGGGAAGAAACTGGACAACTGTGGAGTGGGAGATT
The DNA here is from genome assembly GCA_003313065.1 of Sarcodon sp. MG97. NCBI lineage: Eukaryota > Fungi > Basidiomycota > Agaricomycetes > Thelephorales > Thelephoraceae > Sarcodon > Sarcodon sp. MG97. The sequence goes on from QGOD01001623.1 coordinate 19,760, forward strand.
GTTGTAAAGGTCGCTTGATACTGCTCCAAAAAATCTATACAGGTATATTTGCATAGATCAATTACCAGATGTTATTTGTCCATTTACACATATGTGCATCTACTACCACACCAATTCGAGCAACGTTACTAGATAAATTACCAATGAAAGATGACTTCACTTGGTTGACCCATTCTGGATGAATCTTGGCTTTTTTAACAAGGATGTCAATCCAAGGAGGATCCGCTGAGATTGGCCAGTCAGAAGGTGATAGGTGGAATGACATTACAAAGGAGCACATAGCCATGAGGGGAAGAAATGTATCTCGAGACATAAGAGTGCACTTTCGAGCAGTGGCTTCACGTACATGTGAACAAAGATACCCAAACTCTATTGGAAGAGGATAGTCTTTGATATCAAGTGGGAAAATTGCATCTACTGCTTGGAAGAGCATGTTAATTATAAGCTAGAGTGCATATTCAAAGTTTGACCATTTTTCCTGGATAGTAGCAGAAAGTAGGAAGCAAACTCCGTCACGTTCAAGGGGGATAGAATGAAATGTAAAGGAGAAGTGCTTGAGGATAGAGTTATCCCATCATACTGTAGAAGGAATAAAGCCAAGCTGCATATACTTGTTGCTTGCCCAATATAACTGCCTGAGCTCTTGAGAATCTATATTGCTACTCAATTCGTGCAATGGCGGCAAAGATGACAATGTATTAGTATTGGGTGTGGACAAGACCCATTCATCAATCATGAATACAGTTCTGAGATGTTCGGAGATCATGATCTGTTCAAACGACAAGTTATGCTACAGAATTTGAGAAAGAATAATTGCTCTTACAGATGATTGAGGAAATCGACACAGGGTGCAAAAATGTGAAATGCAAAGACCCATACTGTTAGGAATCTGATCTATTTGGTCAACAACTAAAACCCAAATATCTCAAGTGAAACCTGAGGTATGGGAGATAGTATAGTTGGGCAAGTAATAGAGGGGAGAAGGAAACCAAGTCAAATTTAAAGGGAAAACTATGGAATACATGATGGTTTATATACTAGCTAAAATACCCTATACCCTAATGACCTAAGAAAAGGCAAGGCAGTAATGAGGCAAGGTAAATTAAAAAATGAGGAAAAAGCGAAAATATAAAACAGGGTCCTATGATGGGAATGTTCAAATGGGAAGATATGAAATACATGGGGATAAAATGAGGTCAGAACATGTGGAAAACATGTGGATGTGAAATGGAGTGAAAGGACAGTAAAGACCAAATTCTGTGATTTACCAAGGAAGGAAAATGGGGAAAAGTCCGAAAATATTTCCTAGTAAGGAAAGGCCCTATGACGTAATAACCCCAAATTTGCGATAGGGAGCGTCCAATAGCGATGGAGATATCAAGGATTGAAGGAGTGAGTGACTGTGGGAATATTATCTGTTGCAAAAACGCGACCATGTGACAACCACGCGACGATTACCGTATTTGGAAGGAAAGTGGCTGGAAATGCGGTATTGAAGTAGGGAGAGATCTAGAGCACCTATCTTGATCATTCTTGTATGTATATTACCAGAATAATTCCTGCATTATTCTGACCAATGGGGAGTGATTGGTGGGAATTGTGGTATATGTTCATGAATGATTTGGAATGGTGGAAGTAGGTGATCTTCTTTATCTAGAAATAGTCTGGTAGTTTCCCTGATGATCAGTAATAGTGGTTTTTTGGTAAATGGTGGTTTTTGGCAAGAGAAATCGTAACACGTACGTTAAGTAACAAGTCCAGGGAATTTGCAGTGGGAGAGCTTGAAGGATCAACTTGAACATACCACAGGGACAGCGTGTAGATAATAGTAAACCGCTGGGGGTGTGTGAGGAGGTGTAAATTTCACTAGTGCTCAGCACCGGTGAACCTTGAGATGACATCGAACGGGTCCTTCAAAGTTCAGCACAAACTTCAAGTTAGAAATTCTTCTGGCAGTGGCCCCAATTGCTGACTGAGTTGGCGGACTTGGCCGAACCCATCATCAGTCACAAGGCTTGTGACTTGCATCATTTTCAAGTTCAATTCTGAGTCTCGGAGTCATTCAACTTCAACTCGAACACCTGCTACCACTAACCACACTTTACCAGTGCTGAGCACTAGTCAAGTCCTTCTTGCTTCCTTTCCATGGCATCAAATCTTGTCTGACATACTTTAACTCTGTCATCTTGTGACTTCTACCTTCAAGATCGCTGTACAGAACACTAGCAATAGTTCATCGTTATTATTCGCTCTCTTCCCCAGGTCTCCTTCAAGCCCTTCAGGCATCTCCTACTTCGCTGGTGCTGAGCACTGGTGAAGGTTTACCACTGATGCTCTTTTATCTACTCACTTGTGTTGGTCTTTTCTCCCTTTTACATCTTTTTGTCTTTCTCCCGATAATTGATTTTCATTCTCGTTCTCTTCCTTTCCTGTTTCAAGTTCATCGACTGGAATGCATTAGAACCTCTCTATTTTGCTTACTCTAACATTATTCTGATTTTCATTTTTCTCTAAATAAATACCAAGAAATACCCATTTAATACTTTCTACTATCTAATCTAAGATTCTGTGAATTATGACTTGCATTTTTCTTGGTCCAATTCCACGTCAGTAGGTACTTCATCTACCATATTTACAGCACAGAAATAGAATGGGCTAACATCCCACATTGTGATGATGCTGCAGAACCCACACTTCATAAATAGGTTGCAAAATTTGACTTCCGTCAATCCAGGTCATATCATGGAATTAAGTTGTTGAAATTTCTTATGATCGCTACAACTAAATGTTGATATAGCAGAGGCTTTGTTTAAATCTGTCAAAATGATTACCGTCGATAATTCTTTAAATGCAAGCGGCATTACATACCTGCAGTAGCATACATTCTTTTGAGCAGTGTCAGACGTGGCACATTGCGTTCACCTTCGGATCATCAGTGAGGGCTGGTTATTCTAGCGAGTGATGTGGTACATACTGATTTGTCGCCTTTTTTCTGATTCGAATTCGCTATGATAGTACACATCTGGAGGATGCTATTTGGTATCATCTTGCAGCCAGTCAGCTTTATACAATGTGCATAACTGGAGTGAATTGTGGCATACCTCGAAGAGGGTATACTTTCACATATACTCCAGGCTTAGAGTATATTTGCTCAAGTAACACTGGAAGAATGTAGGAATGTGAGTACATAGTTCGGCATTGGGAGCAGGGACAGAGCTGACCTGTATAACCACATCTATTTCTAGCACACATTGCAACATATTCTCTACTGAAGAGGCCTGATGTCTGCAGAAATATCATGGCCTCTGTGAAAACCCCTTGACTATTTTCCTCGAAAAGTGGACAGAGGCAACATGGGCCTAGAAATTTGTGAGTTTCATGGTATTGGTGCAATGGACTTGGTGTGACACATTTTTGCTCATTGACTGGCCTATACAAGGACATTAAACCATTAACACGTTGGTTACAGTTCACATACCAGTAAAAATTGGTCAGTTTGCGGTGTATATAATCCAATTGTTTAATGGTATGGGTCGCTTCGCGCACTTCATGAAGAAGTGACTGATAGTGGGTAGGGATCGTTAGATTTATTGGAAGTTCTTTTGGGAGAGGCATGCTACAAGTCGCTTGCATCTGCGTAAGACTTTGGTAGTGTGTGTTTGAAGGCAAGCTGTAAACTGATACTTGGATTGCTTATATAGGTTTTTACACGTAGTGCACCCACAATGATGGTCGAGTCATTTTTGGGTTTGTACATAAACCCTCAACCCACTTATGCAGCTCCCTCAGACCAGTTCTTCATAATACTTGTGGTGTGTCTTCTAGCTCTCATGATCTTGGCTCAAATTTTTTAACTAGTAAATGCTCACAGCCGCCACCAGCCAAACAAATGTCTGAAGATAGCAGTTGTATGAATGGTAAGAGGGCTGCACCAAATGCCCTTCAACTGGGTCCCAGAAAAAGACCGTAAGTGTCTGGTTTTCGATTGTTTTTGCAGACCTGATACTTTTAGCAGATATCAGACTGATCTACTAGTTCACTATGGCCACCATTTTGGCTGGACCATACATGCATTATGCAATGTTGCGACTCTTATTACAAATAGCCTACTACGTGTAGGTGAATTAGCAGACGAACCAGAAGAATCATTCACATATAAGTATAGTTCATTTATGTCTCTTGCTGTAATCAAGTCTAATCCTGACTATGTTTTGACTCTACCTGACAGGCAATCCTGAGAGCATCGAGTTTTTGAGGTGTTGTTGCTGATGATTCCTAGTCTTAAGGAGCGGGTCATGAATGGTTCCGAGGAGAATATTATGGCTATTGCTGAGATGGTGTGTCCAATGAACAGAGGTTTTCTAATGCTGACAAGCCCCCCTCTTATAGATACAGAAGGGAGTGTCAAGTGCGCGATCTGATGATACAAGGAGTCTAAAGGGTCCTATCTTGGACTGGATAACCCCTCAAGGTCAATCCCTGCATCCACTTCTCACACACAATGTCAAGATGGATTGCAGTTTTCACCATGAACGCACAGGTGTGCTCCTCTATCCTGCAGAATTGGATTGGAATAATATGGAGTATATTTCCTCTTTCATGGTCATCTTCTGATGCTTGTTTATGAAAGAGTTAAAGGGAAGCTGCAAAGTGGGGAAGTAGTAGTCCCAGGCGACTAGTGGCCGATCTTTCTGTATGCAAGATACAAGTACAATCCAGAAGAGCCATGGAAGGGCTTGTTTAGAAATGATGTTCTTATATCAGTGAGTGGATTCCATCATTATTTTCCTTGCTAATATGTTCACTTATTTTTCATATAGGCATATAAGCACGTCTTCACATCGCTGAGTTCTGTTGAGAAGGAGAACAAGACTATGCAATCTAGAAATGCATGGATCCATGGCATAACTAGCATTACCCCAGCCTCTATTGCTTACATCGCTACTCAGCTTTGTATCTATTATCAACTGCTTGATCTTTGTTGTATACGTTTTCCCCTAGTGTCAGTTTGTGCTTAGCTCCTCTGTAGTCTTTTCTTGGTCTGACATGGTGACTGACTCGGAACGCTTTTATAATAGTGTATTGGAACTCTTTAAGGATGTTGAGGAGAAGGAAGAGGTCAATGACCTCATGGTGTGGTGGAACCGGTACGTGTGCTATCGCATTTGATGACCATTGCTCATCAATAACCACCTTTCTTACTAGCCATATATTCCCAAGCTATTCATCAGCTCGATGGCCGTTCTTGAAGAATAGCGCACTAGCAAAAATCAAGGAAAAGAGGGCTGAAAAATAAGTGGCAGTGGCAGCAGCAGCATCCTCTTAGGTACTAACTGCCATTGTGTAGCATGATATAGATAATAATATATCCAATTTATTCCATCCATTGATAATCATCTGAAATCCAGTGTGAACCTGATAATATAGATCATTCACTCAATTTTTGATACACCAGTACAAGCAAGACAACTACTGAGAAGACACTCTCGGGCAGGTAGCTATTGACCTACCTCTCCAATACATGCTGTTTGTTATTGTACCCTTACAATCCTTGTGGGGTTTATCATCCTTGATCCATTTTTCCCATTCTGATTTACTTTGTCATTTTGACAAATGCTACTGTACATTAGAAGGCTAGATACATCTTGTAGAATATTGCATTCTGTTATATTTGATTAATGTTACCGTTCTTATATACTTGGTTATTTCTGGAAACACCTGCACAAATTGTCATTTTGCTTATTCTACTGCATCTGGTTGGTGCTGCTGTTCTTATACACCTGGCCATTTTTGGTAACACTTGCATAAATTATAATTTTGCTCATTCTGCTGCATTTGGTCAGTACTGCCATTCTTACATGCTTGGTCATTTTTGGCAACGCTTGCACAAGTTATCATTTTGCATATTTCTGGCATACTTTGCAATTTCTGCAAACTCTACTGTGCTAGATATTTAATTACCAGACCATGTATAAGAGTTATTTACATTATTTGTTTTATTTATCTTATAATTATTTATAATACCTTGTTATTTCCTCCTTGGTTTCCTGATGTACTTGCCCAGGATAGAAAACTCATTTCTATTGAAATTGCGATCTTACTACCTCCAAACACCTATGGAAGAATCGCACCTTGATTAGGACTAGCTCTCAAACATGGAATAATAGTAGGAGCAGGCATAATTGATGCTAATTATTAAGGCGAACTTCAAGTTTTACTCTTCAATGGAGGAGATCGAGAGTTTTCATTCAAGAAAGGTGACAGCATTGCTCAACTTATCATAGAATGCTGATACGCCCCCTATTACCTCTACCCTCTGAAACGTGCTAAATTACCACTATTCGTCCCACAATAGCTCTCGAAAGTATGTGATAATATATGTGAACGAATCCTTCTATAGTGATATTTTTACATCATCACTATTCATCATCGTTACTCAATCGCACTGATTCTCTGACTGGTTGTGTCTATTTGTTCTTTTATTTCACTATCTCCCTTTTGTTTACAATTTCTCTTTTGTTTTTAAAAGACAATAAACTTCTATTTCCTTTTTAGTCAAGTTAGCAAAACTCCATTCCCACAATTACTACACTTTCCTATTTTGGTTTCTCATTATTGTTTTGCAATTTTAGCGATTATTTCTGATGTTTTGATTCTATTTAAAACTGATTTATTAGCTTGTTTTATTAGTGATATTCTCACTTTGCTACTTTAGTTTTAGTTCGAAAAATTACATATAAAAGCCTGTACACTATTTAGAAATAACAGCTTATTATCCTGCTCTTCCAAGTTGTGATTTAAAATTTGAGTTTATTTGTGATATTTGATTTTATCACGCATTCTCATTATCGTCTTCACTCTATTCTCGCACTTTGCTTTATATCTTGCATCTCTCGTATTTTGCCTTATAATTATTTGGGTTTTACTTGAACAATTGGACCCCTCGATTTCAGACCTTCTTCAATTTTATTATGCCCTTCAATCTTTTATCTGCGAAAGATTCGCAGATAACTTTGCACACGTTTCGCACACCTTGCCCTATTTAGTCAGTCTTACAGACCTTTGGGTTGTTGACTGGACTTTGTTGAATGCTCTTGCACCAACAATGAGCCCTTTGTATCAGCTGCAGACATATAGTGATCTCCTCAGCTGCTGCTAGGTTTATCATATTAATACATCATACAACCACAAATTGTCATAACCCAGTCTTTGACAGATACAACAAGAGGAACCCAAGGATTTGGTTCAACAGACAACACCATTCAATTCTCAAATACCCCAATACATATTGATAACAAACATCGCGAATCAATATAGAAGATAATAAACAATCACTATGATGCACCTATAGCTGGACATCCTAGCATCAAAGGCACCCTAGAACTCATCAAGAGAAATTATTGCTAGACAAACATGGAAGAAGATGTCACCGAATACATTCAAGGATGCTCAAGGTATCAACAGACAAAGATCAATCATTCCAAAAGATGAGCACCACTCATACCAATTACAATACCATTAATACTATGGAAAACCATATTGGTAGACCTAATTGGACCACTACCTGATAGCCAAGGGTTCAATATGATCATTGTCATTGTCAACTATCATACTAAAATAAAAATCCTATAACTAACCACTTTCACCATCATAGCACAAGGAGTTGCCATAATTTTCTTCACCTTTGTCTTTTGTAGATTCGATATACCCTCTAAAGTTATCAGTGATTGAGGACCTCAATTCATATCATAATTCATAAAGGCATTATACTCCCTACTCAAAATTCAAGGAGCACCTAGCACAGCATATTATCCACAAACCAATGGACAAACTGAATGTGCCAATCAAGAAGTAGAACAATATCTATGAATCTTCACTAATTTCCACCAAAATGATTGAGCTCAATAGTTACCCATCACTAAATTTGCAATTAACAATTGGTATCACAACACTATAAAAACCACTCCATTTAGGATGATGTATAGAGGAGATCCTTCATTCACAACCAAAAACCCTCTTCCAATCACAAACAATCAATTAGCCCCTGATTTCGTTCAAGGGATAGAATATGCATGCACTAATACTGTGATTTCATTAGTAAAATCGCAAGAAATAATGAAGCAATACTATGATCATACCAAAGGCATTTCTCAAAATTATCAGAAAGGAGACAAAGTGTGGCTAGAAGGCCACAATATCAAGTTGCAAAGATTAACACCCAAACTCAAAGACTGACAATATGGTCCATTCGAGGTTGTTGAATAAGTTGGAAGCTCAAGTTATCATCTTAAATTACCTATCTCTTGGAAGATATATGACATGTTTAATGAAGTGCTACTACTCCTCTACCACAAACCTGCATTTCCTATTCAAAATATACCTCCTCCACCAAACCCTATCGACGTTGAAGGATAGATTGAATATGAAGTTGAATGTATCAGGAATAGTAGAAGAAGGAAAAATTGGCTAGAATACCTCGTATATTAGAAAGGATACCCCTCAGAAGACGACACATAAGAACTACATTCTAATCTAATGAATGCCCTAGAAACCATTAATGAATTCCATGACTCATATCCAGAAGCTAAAAGGTAAATCTTTAGGACAAAGATTATATAGCCCAGGATAATGTAATACAGACTTTTGTTTTTACTTTTCTTTATCTCTAAGTACTTATCTTATCTTATCTCGGTACATAGTTATACCTCGGCTAGCATAGGATTATAGATAGTCCATCCACATGATCAGGATATAGGGCATTTCTTTCCTTATTTAACTCGACTAGATACTTCTGTATTAGCCAGAGTTAGAATTCTAAGTCATTACCCCTCTTGATCACTACTCAGTGCTCCTTCGTTCTCTATGCTTGATCACTGTTCTGTACATCGTACAAGAGATGGCATAACAAATGTGAGACTTTTAGTCACAAATATTCTATATCATCAGAATGAAAGAGAAGAAGAAATATTAAAAATAGGTGACTGGAGAAGCAAAATAAAGGGCTAAGATATAAAATAAGGAGTGAAAAAAAAATTCTTGATGTGTGAAAATAGTTGCAAAAATCTTGTAAAGTTCAAAGAAGTGTGAAGTTATTGAAAATTCTTTGAAAAAAGTAGCAAAAATTTAAGAAGTGCAAAAAATGTGAAAATATCAGGATACAAAAAATAGTTAAAATAGAATAGTTTGAGAGAGAGGTCTGGGTCATATAGAGGTGAAGGGAATCATAGCAAGAAAAACGAGCAAGGGGCATAGATAAAGAGAGATTGTCTATAATTTTCGAGATTTTTAGAAGAAAATTGTATAGAAAAAGAAATAATCGCAGGCAAGATAATAGTCTAGAGATGATGCATAGGACTTTGAAAAAGATGGACGAAAATTTGATAAAGAAAAGATAAAATAGTACTATTTTAACTTTGCTAATTTTTCTTGTGTTTTTGAATATCTATAAACTAATAAAAGACTTGAATGGGTTTTGTTTTATCTGAGATGAAATATAATAAGTGAAAACAATAGCAAGACTTCGAAAAATATAGTGAGACTTCAAAAAATAAAGTGAGACTTTAAAAAATAAAGTGAGACTTTGAAAAATAAAGGGATGGTTCAAGAAATAAAGCAATAGTTCGAAAAATAAAATGCAATTGCAAAATGCAAGAAATTAGGGAATTAGAGAATGGCTTAGTAAATTATCATTGCTATTAAAAAAAACCATTTGAGGTTTTGCACAAACAAATAGGAGAGTAATATCATGACTTATCAAGAGGGGTATAGGAGCATCTATCCTATCTGATCTTCATCTTCATTATTATCTATATCTGTATCTATATTATGAGAATTCTCGAGATCTCGAAGATGAGAAGTATTGATGTCAAGAAGAGATCATCTAGGATAGGAACGAAGGAGCAAGAGAAATAGGGGAGAGGTTAAAATGTGGTAACTGGGTATTTTAAATGGGTCTAAATTGCCAGAAATCAAAATTGCAAATAGCTTATTTGTACTATTTTTTGAATTGATGTACTATAAGTTGTCAAGCATCACAGAATTTGAAATAGACTATATCATAAGAATTGTTAGTAGAGGAATTGTCCTTCTTACTGAGATCTAAAGCTAGGGATAAGATAGAAATGTTAGCAGATAAAAGAATAGACTTCTAATATATAGATAAAATCATCAACTATAATAATACAAATGAATACTTCACAATAAGACATTACTTTATCAGGTGATGAAAATTGGACTCACGATTGCTGGTGTGAACAAATCAGGGAGGACCTCGAGGAATAGTGAGTATAGTGATAGTTTGATAGGAATTTGGGTTGTAAATAGTAATCATCTGGTCTTCATTAGTGAAATTCTTGACTAGACTCTATGTCAAGATATCAAAAGGTCATCCTAAAAGTATATCATATGCTGGGGCATGAATAATATGAATCTGTAAAAACAATATGATAGTTCCAATCTTGCATGGGACATTTTATAATAATCTAAGTGACTGGTTGATTTCTCCATTTGCTGATTGCATATTAAGCCTAATAGAAGGGTTGTAAGCTAGTCCAAGTTTGTGACAAATCTCTTCAGACATTGTGATAATTTGCGAGCCTGGATCTACAACTTCTTTGACAAAATTTCAACTGCTAACTTATACCAAAATAGAGTGAAGTGTATGTGATTCCTTTGCAACTATGAATCACTGGGGAATCTTGTTGGCTTGAAGACTATTGATATAGGTCTCATAGAAGTCCTTAACTATAATCAGCCTATTGCTATCTTTGCTAAGAAGATTACTGGTTGCAATCTGTTCATTAACTGTATGCTTTGGAGTCACTGCTTTATGAAGTTTTTCTCTGACTTTGGGTGAAATCGAGAGCAATTCTTTGGGGGTAAGCATGATGCAGGGAGCCTTCATAGACCATTGATAGACTTCATTTACAATAGCTAAGAAATAGACTGGTGCCTGAGTATGATATGCTGGGAACTCCTTAGATTTAGCTGCAAAATTTTGCTTGTGCAGGAGCTTATAGACTGTTTCACAAATATTAGCAAAGGGATAGACTGGAGGCTGAAAGTCTTTCAAAGTAAGAAGAGGTGTCAGATCAGAGATCACAGAGGTTGAGGGCTTTGGAGCCTTATACACAGCAGAGACAGGGGGTATAACAATAATTGGGGGTAGCAGAAGATTATTTGAGGTAGATGGAACTTCAGAATCTTTATTAGATCTATGAACTATACTGGGCAATGTTTTGTAATTATTGCAAAGTGCAAATAATTCTTGCTTGAGTTCTTGAATTCTTTATTCATCTCTAGAGTTAGCTGGAATGATCTGGGATATGAGAGAGGTATGCAAGGATGGTGATATTGATATTGGAGATGGGGAGATACTATATAGCATCTGCAAAGTCAAAGCTAAAATCACAGTCAAAGTCAAAGTTGTAGTCGAGATCGTAGAAATTCACCAGTGCCATTCATCAATGCGATCCTTAATCCATTGTCCTAGAATTGTCCTAGGATAGAACTGGCCATTGGGCAAGACTACCTTGCCTTCTGGATTCTTTCTATACTTTCCATCTATCACATACTATTCGCAGACTAGACATTTGCTAATATAATAATCAGTGAGCCCACAGAAAATGCAGATATTAGCTAAGCTAGAGTTAGAACATCAGGAAACCGAGGAGGTGCTGATATAACTAGTTAGAGTTGATAATTAGTAAGCAGATAGCTAGTGACTTATAACTGCATATCTAGGATTATCTATATATATAATTATACATAATAACTACAATAATTAATCATTTTTTCTAAGAATTATAGAACACAGATAATGTATTATAAGAGGCTACAAGAGACCTAGAAGTATTATACTAAAATATCATTTCTCCAACAGGCTTGCAAATGATAGTCCAAGCTTTATCTAGTTTTATCTATATATATAATGATTGCAATATATGATCATTTTTTCCAAGAATTATAGTATTCAAATTATTTATTATAAGGAATTATAATAGATCTAGAATTATTCCTTTTTCAAGGCTATTTTGCTACTACATATCATAAATACATTCTTGTACAATATTAAAACTAGATTGAATATATGCTGTTATATTATTATTCTATACTTATAGTCAAGTGAGGACAAAGATAACATGCCCAAGTGGCTAAGTGGTTAAGATGTGTGATATTTGTAAGAAAATTCTTAAGATCAATTTGAGAGTTCAAATCTGAGTGAGTGCAAAACATAAAATTAAATAAGTGTGAAATATAAAATATGGTTAGAAAACTCAAGAAATAAATATAACAAACAGGACTACAAGAGAATAAAAGTAGAAAATAGAATTTCAATTTTGATTATTTCTTATCTAGACTTACCTTTCTGATATTGTTTGATAATGGATTATAAGTTGTCCAATTCTGATAGATCTTGTGAATTCTACAAATACTACCATCCTTTAAATAACATTATAATATTATATGTAAGAATTGTACATATTATGGAAATTTTATACATTATATAGCCTTATATAGCCTTATCTATTTTTCCTCAAAATCCAGATGAAGAACTAGATGAAGAAGAAGAAGAAGAAGAAGAAGAAGAAGAATTATTTCATGAAAGCTGCAAAGGTTATTGCAAAGGTGCTAAGGCTTTGATAAGAGTCATTGCAAATTTCTCAAATAGTGCTGGAAGATTCTCAGTTTTGATAGTTGGAGTAATTATCACTGGGCTAGACATCACAGAAGTAGTTATAGTATCAATCGCAGTTCAAAGATTGAATATTGCTAGGGTTGTACCATATAGAATAAATTGTGCAGTAGTGTAAATATTAGTAAGAGGATAGGAATCATCAGGGAAATGGTCGGGGAATTTTAACTCTAATCTCCTAGCAATTCTGGTTCAGAGATCTGATTGGAATCCTCAAACAAAAGCGCAACTTTACTCTGCTTCTGATAGGCGATTTTTAGAGCGAAGAAATTACATGATTGTGAAAAATGTGTGATAAATTGTTAATATCATAGATACCTATATGAAGCTGTTTGCCAACAAGCTTGTCCATATCTACTATAGACTATTTTTGCTCATCTTCTGAGCCTGGATAGAGTTTATAGACTACTGCAACAAATTGAATATAAGTACTGGTAGCCTAATACTCTGGGAGCGATTTTCATAATTCTACTAAATCAATATCAAGGTAGCAACAAGCATACTGCTTCTTCACTCTATCATTGATAATATGGCAATCTGTAAATAAATTATTGAGTTCTTAAAAATAGTGGTAAAGTTCACAAGGTTAATCTGCTATGAAAGATAGGGTGATATGACGTCCTCTTGAGGGCATGCTAAAGGTGGCCATTACTAAAGGATGAGATACTGGAGGTCAATTAGAAAGTGGAGAAGGCTATTGTGGGGTTCAAGAAGATTGTGAAGTTCTTGAAGGTTGCAAAACTGGGGTGCAAGAAAGTTGAAAGGGATTAGAGATAGGAAGTGAATAATCAGGATATAGAATGTTATGGTGAGTGATAGGAGATGGTATAGAGTCAAATAATTCTGATGTATCTTCAAAAGGGAAAGTGGCTTGAAATTCTTCATGAAATTGATTGCAAGCATTGTGAAATGCAGTTCAATGATTGAGAGATAATTGTGGAATACGCAAAGACTGTTGGGTAGGAATCTTTTCAAAGAACCCTTGTAGTGGGCTCCAAAATGATATGTCTACTCTAGTGGCAATTGAGGAGATCGCTATATGCCTTAAATTGATACACTAGGAACAATGTTAGTGCAAGGGCATTCAGAAAAGTTTGCACAATAATCTATAGTTCTAAAAGAACTACTAGGAGCTGGTGCGAGATGTGTGTGAAATTATCTGTGAATCTTTTGCAGATAATTGAATCGAAGGTGCGAGAGTCGAGAGAAATCCTAAAATTGAATAGTCCAATTGATTAAGTGAAACCTAATCAATTATATGGGTGAAGGGTGATGATACACCCCCTATTATATCTATCCTCCAAATCATGCTAAATCCCTATTTTGTCTTGTGAACTATTGTGAAGTCTATTGAAGTATTGCAATCTTTTGTAAAAGTATCGATTATTTGTGAAGTATATTGCGAAGATTTCGCATTTTTCTCCTTATCATCACTCCTTTGATCTGATATTTTATTGTTCATTTCTATATGCTAAGCTATCTTTCCATTCTTTGCTATCTTTTTGCTAATTCTTTTGTTTTAAAAAAAAAGACAATAACCTTCGATTTCCTTTTTAGTTAAGTTCGCAACTTTGTTTTCCACGATCGCTTCAATTTCCTATTTTGGCTCTTTCTTTATCTTGCAATTTTAGTGATATCTTTGATGTTTTGATTCTATCTAATATTAATTTATTAGCTTGTTTTATTAGTGATATTTTGACCTTTCTACTTTAGTTTTAGTTCAAACTTTAGATATAAAAACCTGTACAAACTTGGAAACAAAAAAAATATCATCCTACTATCCCAAGTTTTGATTCTATTTGAGTTTATTTGAGTTTTATTTTGCGATATTCAATTTTATTGCATGTTCTTGCTCTCGTCCTTGTTCTAGCTTCGCTCTATTTCTTGCACTTCATTCTATCTCATGTCTCTCGCCTTTCACCCCTTATAATTGTTTGGGTTTCATTCAAATAATTGGACCATTCGATTTTAGGATTCCTCTCGATTTTATCACCTTCGTTCAATTATCTACAAAAGATTCATGGATAATTTGCACATATCTGGCACATTTTGCATTTCTCGCACCATTATTAGTTGGTCTTACAGACCTATTGGTTGTTGAGCACACTTTTCTGAACACCCTTGCACCAACAACGGACCTTTTGTATCAGCTATAGACATATAGCAATCTCCTTGGCTGCCACTAGGTCTATCATATCAGCGAGAGATACGAGATAGAATGAAGTGGAAGAAATAGAGTGAGGATGAGAGCGAGAATGCATAATAAAATCAAATATTGCAAAATAAAACTCAAATAAACTCAAATAGAATCGAAACTTGGGATAGCAGGATAATATGATTGTTATTTCTAAGTTTGTACAGGTTTTTATATCTAAATTTCGAACTAAAACTAAAGTAGAAAGGTCAAAATATCGCTAATAAAACAAGCTAATAAATCAATATCAGATAGAATCAAAACATCAAAGATATTGCTAAAATCACAAGATAAAGAAAGAGCCAAAATAGGAAATTGAAACAATTGTGGGAAGCGGAGTTGCAAACTAGACTAAAAAGGAAATCGAGGTTTTATTGTCTTTTTAAAACAAAAGAATTAGTGAAAAGATAATAACGAATAGAAAGATAGCTTAGTATATAGAAATGAGTAATAAAAGATTAGATTAAAGAAGTGATAATAAGGAGAAAAATGCGAAATCTTTGCAATATACTTCACAAAAGATCGATACTTTCGCAATAGTTCGCAGTACTTCACAAGACTTTGCAAGGATGAAAGTGTACTTTAGTGCAATTTAGAGGATAGACATAATAGGGGGCATATCAACATTGATATGTCCAACCCACTGGCAACTCAGGAGATAGCAATATGTCTTGAGTTGATATAATGAGTCTAATATAGTGTACGAGGTAATCCTAAAGATACACTAATAACAACCAAGGATTCCACAATGAAGGAATGCAAAATGTGAAGTGCAAAATAGAAGTGTGAAATATAAAGAAAGTGCAAAATAAAATGGAAGAGGTGCAAAATGTGAAGTGCAAAATAGAAGTGTGAAATATAAAGAAAGTGCAAAATAAAATGGAAGAGGTGCAAAATGTGAAGGGGTGTTAACTAGTAAAGAGATACAAAGACTGGCAATAAGAAAGGTAGAAACTCAGTGTGCAACACTGAGAGACTATGGTGACCTAGTAATCTGAAACACGATGAGGTGTGAGATAATTGAGCAAGTATGAGATAATCAATCAAGCGTGAGATAATCAATCAAGCATGAGATAATTGAGCGATAGGCAAAGGTGATAGACAATAGATGATAAGGACAAGAGTGCATGATACTAAATCATAATACTAAAGTGATATGTCTTGAATCAAAAGCGAGAGATGAACTGATTTGTTATCATTATGAAATTTTTGTACATATTTTTATATCTAAAAATTGCACTAAACTACTTTGAAATAGTGCTAACAATTTTCTATGTATAGGGGCATCACAGAGCACATCAGAGAGCAACTAGTTAGAAGGGGAGTATAGATGGTATACTATAATACTTGCGAAAAGTTGAGAATAAGAAATAATATTCTGATATAGAAGGTATAGTGATTGTGGGAAGCAAAGAACCTTTCAAATTACCATAAAAGGCAATTGATGGGATGGAATTGACAAATAATGAGGCAGGGTAAAAGGCTGTGAAATGATAGAAAATACTATGAAACATGATTTTGAGGCGGAAAGAGTGGCTGTTAGGGGTGATTAAAAGGATGGGAAGGTGTGTGAAATCGATAGAAAGGGGTTTCAAAGGATGCAAGTTTTTTGATCGAATTAGGCTGAAAGGGATTGAACAATGTGAAATATTTACAGATATGAAATTTAGGGAGTTTTGCTATTGTGTCCTTTCTCGGGCCTATGTGACTTTGCATTATTTTGCACTGCAAATGGGCAATTCAGAGGCTAGACACACTGATGGTTATATCAATGTTGATTCTTTTATTAACCAGAACTAGTATTCAAACCATAGAATATTGAAGTTATCTCTGATTTACAAGAAAACTCTCCCAGCCTCACCAAGCTTTTATGATAGTTTACCAATAAAGACAAATTAGAGGATTATACAGATATAGAAAAAGATCTATTAGTTGAAGAAAATAAAGTTCCAATTTCTATCTCTGCTTTTACATGCTCAAAGAGCCTATCTTCCACTCCTACTCTTATATTAGAAGATGATCAACTTATTTCTATCTCTATAAATAATCATGCCTGAGTTAAATAAGAAGATTATATCTTCTTTTCCTATCTCAAATCAGAAATCTTTATTCCTTATCACAATTAATAACTGAATATAGGACACCTCCTTTGTACTATCTTTTATACTACATATAGACTATCTACTAACTATAAAAGAGAATATTATAATCTCTTATATCACTAGGGATCCTGGAATACTTATTAGCAAAATACTTATCAGTACTATAACATCTGTCACAATTATATTATATACTCTATTGTCAGAGTCTGTCTCCTATTGGAATTCTCCCAGACTCCTTCTTTACCTTTGCCCTTCTTTCATTCTCAAGTCTCTTTGGACTTCTACTCAGACTTTCTTACACCTTCTGTATATTCTAACATCTAGTATATGATTCCCTCCATTATCAATCTGTAATGCCCAGTTTTTCAGCTATATCTTTCTTTCTCTTTGACTCGATTGCTCAAATATATTATCTCATGCCTGGCCCATTGCCCAGCCTAGGAGTATCTTAGTTCCAGACCCACTTCCTTTTATATCGTTTTCCTCTTACACATTAGTCAAGGCCCTACTCCACTTCTGCTTTATTTAGTATTTGACTCACCTTTAGTCTTTTCTCTTTTCTTTTTCTTTTGCTCCCCTATTTTACCTTTAGGGTTACAGTTAGTAGACTTACTATAAATAGGGTTCCTAGCTACTGCTGTAATCTTAGAGTTAAAATCCTAGTTGTTTAGTTTCTAGTATCTCATTGGTTCTAATCACCTTGCCTGAGTTTTCTTTGACTCTTGAAGCCCTCCTCCCCTCCTACCATCCCATTCAAGTCGGTCTTCAAGATTAGATATAACATTATTTCAACTCTCACTCATATTCCTTTACTCGAGCACTTTGGCAGTTGACAGCTATCACTTATCATCTGATTTATTGATCCCCATATTCTTTATTTGTCTATAAGCCCTCTATCATGCTAAGGTAACCGGAGTTCAATAGATTAGTCATTACTCTCAAGATTACCTTTTACAAAGAAAGCCTAGATGATAGACCAGAACCAGCAAGTCTATCCTGGTTTCTATTTCAACTTGCTCCTACCATGTATATTACTATAATAGGCATAGAGATGGTAGCTGTAACCATTCTCTTCACTTTTACTATTTGGACACTCACTTTCGCATATTCAATTTTATTTTCACTAGGTATTGATCTTGCATGGACAGAGCTAGGAGAAACTATTTCAGCCAGCACTCTAGCTACAGAGGAAGAGCCTTTGCCCCTCTATATACCCACTACCATACTCACAGTCACAGAACCAAATATATTACTAGTCCATGAAATTGTCACCACTCTAAGTATAGAAGAAGCTCATCGCAGGAATGAGGAAGAACTAGGTGCACAGTTGAACCCTATTATCGAAACCATAATCCATGTTAGTGATACAGACCCCACAAGAAGATAGCTAGCAGAAGTAATCTCCCAAATTATTAATAACACTGCTCAAACAGCTATTGAATTAGATTTGTTAGATCAATCAATCAGTGGATCAACCATGGAAGAATCAAGCACAGTCCAAAACAGCTCTACAGACACCAATTCTTCTTGAAACCCCTTTGAATCTAACTCCCCTATTTCAGAAACACATTCTCCCACTTATTCAGAAATGTACCCCGAAAATGTATATCAGCCATCACCAGATTCCATCAATCCCAGAACACTCCTGAACTATCTTATGACAAGATCACTAGCAATACCCCTATCATTCAACTAGTCCTTTATGATGCTCCACCTATTACTCCTCCCACAGATTGTACCTGGGAAAACTTTATTCATCAATATTCCTTTATTGGATTAGCCCATGATATAGGTATCACTATAGGATTATGCTCATATTATTACCATCTTGGAACTTTGCCCAAAACCAATAATTGGTTAGAATGGAGACAACTCACCTTATACTGGGATAAGGTTGGAGATGAATTATTACCTGAAATTACACAACAAGAAAGAGATGATGCTCTCTAAAGAGCATAACTAGAATATGAAGGCTTTGATTTGCCCCTTACTGCAAATCTGGAACTCACAACGGAAGAATTTCTTAGAAGAAATGTCACCAGTTTACATGAGGTCCTATATCCCCCTGAAGATATCGTTCCAAACTACTGGATCAATAATAGAACTCTTGATCTTAGACCCACACCTTGTATAATAACAGGTGTCAGATCAATCCTTATCTATCTCCAAGATAATAGCAAAAGTTCATGTCCAATCTACTTCATAGAATATCTGACATTCAGCCAAGGACCTGGTGCCAAAATTTCAATTGATTATGTAATTAAAATACTAGTCAGATGCATTGTCAATATGCTGTTCAAATCGAATTATCGTATACTTCAATACTGCAAACAACAGCATAATTCATGTACTAGACAAGGTCACCATACTTGGAATTTCTGCAAATATCTAGCTCATTACCTAATCATCTTGGATTACTTATATTGCGTGCATTTAGAGTTTCTTGACTTAGAACTTAGAGCCATTTCCATTCTCCCTGTTCTAACCTTCCATCTCTAAAAAACAATACTTGTTATATGAGCCTGTCGAACTTTGATCACAACGATGCTCATTCTCGCTCTCCATCTCTATCTTCATTACTTCCTTCTTCTTTCATAAATTACTTCCTTCTATCACTTGCTATTAGTTCCACTTCCCATCATCTATCTTATCTACCAGGCACAGTTGTACTACCACCTACTCCTCCTTCCACACCTGCCAATCCTATTCAATACTATTCTATTGGTATGTAGACCCAGCTACTAACTATCCAAAAGCTAGCACAGTACTTCGGTCTTATTTCTACTAATGCTCGCCTCTACTCTAACTCCCCTGCTTTTCTCCATACAATAGGAGAAACTGCCCCTACTCCTTCTATCTCTAGGTGTTACACTTCTCAAGTTGCCCACAAAACCACCAGCAATCTTCACATAGTCAGACGAGTTAGATGACCCCATCTAACTCCTACTCACCAAGAAATACTGAGAAGGCTTAAATGTCAAGGAGTCTCACAAGACAATATCATCACCCTAGAACAGGAAGGTACAGAAAGAACTGTCAATTAGAGAGGCATATATACTAGAACATGTAACGAGGAGTTGTAAACATTTTTTTTGGTATATTTCTCTTAACTCCTTTTAAAGTAATCTTTTCTTTTCAAATTTTGGCAATTATTACTTGATTTCTTGAATCCCTTTTATAACAGTAGCATTCCATCTCTATAAGCGATTCTCAAGAGAACCTAGAAGGTCTCCAACATCAGCCTTTTCTCCTTTAGTCAGATCAGAATCTAGGATATGCCCAAGTCCCCCACCTACTAAGAGAGTCCCACTTAGCTATTCAGTACCACCTTAAAGTCCCATACCTCCCAAGACCCATTCACTGCTATCTCAAGCTTCTATCAGTATAGCTCTCAGTACTACACAACTGCCCTTATCTATCGATACCTCTCGTACTCAACTGCTAGCTACTAGTGTTCCCCCATCAGGAACTACTGCTTCATTATCACCTGCCACTCCATTAGTATATAATCTAGGAAGTCTTGGATTACCCTCTATACCTCCCTTACCTACTCCTTCACCCCCTCCAATAGCACAAGCACAAGCTGTAGTACCAAACACTAAAAGACCCAAATATGAGGCTCCCACTCAATTTGATAGTGATACACCCTTCATTGTCTCTAATCTTGGAAACATATCTAATATCATCATTATCCCCTTGATATAGCCCTCGATATTGTCGATATCCTCTATGTCTCACACTATCACTTGAGAAATCTCACACCATTACTCTCTCTATACCAATATCCGGATCTCCTTATCTTGCTATATATCTTGTCTTTTTGTGTTTTTCTCTCTTTGTTTATTTATTATTTGCATTCATCTCTTCATCTTTCTACCTTCCACATGTATACGATTTATTGACAAATGCCTTATTAGTCACACTAAACCATATGAATTCTTATAGTCATCTTTCTTCCATCTTTCTTAGTTATCTATTTTGACACACTCTCTCTTAGTAAATGATTCTTACTCTATTCAAAGTACTTGTGATATTTCCTCTATTTTAGTGCGAGTTTTTTAGATATATAAGCATATATCTAGATCAGAAAAAGAATAATCCTGCTCTCCCAAGTTGTGATTTAAATTGAGTTTACTTGCGATATTCGATTTTATCGTGTATTCTCGTTCTTGTTCTCACTTTGCTAATATCTCGCACTTCACTCTATTGCTCATATCTCTCACCCTTTGACCCTATAATTGTTCAGGTTTCACTTGACCAATTGGACTATTCGATTCCAGGATTCCTTCGATCTTATAGCATCCCTCAACTACTTATCTATGAAAGATTCGCAGATAAAATTCACATATTTTGCACACTTTGTCTTATCCCTAGTCAGTCTTACAGACCTTTGGGTTGTTAATTGGACTCTGTTAAATGCCCTTGCACTGAAGTTGATCCTAGTATATCAGTTAGAGGTGTATAGCTATCTCCTCTATTGCTGCTAGGTTAAACATATCAACAGCTCTTTCGAAATTTTTTTAGCATGGCAACTATCATATTGACTCTATATAGATAGCAAAAGTGATTGCTTTAATACCGATGAATGCAAAATCATGTGGCTTTTAACATACATGAATGGAGAACCAGTTGCACGCATATGGGCATCAAATATCTGAAAAGCTGCTGTTGTCTGAGGCACAGCCACTAACCCAGACTACGGTATATGGGCTCAATTCGAGCAAGCTCTTGAATGACAATTCTGCGATCTAGCTATACAAACAGACATGATGCAACATTTACTTTACTTATGACAAGGCAACATGCCAGCAACAAAGTTTTTTATTCAAGTCAACTTATGGAAATGTCTTGCTAGATATCAAGATGATACAGTCATTCTCCCACTAATGCAACAAGCCTTATGACTGGATATCGTAAGTACCCTTATCACATGAGGATAGCCTGCAGATTATGCAACACTGAAGGCATGCACAATCGACCTGGACAACTGATTCTCCTAGTTGCATGTTAGTATTTTTACTGGTCTAGCAAACTAGGCAAGGCACAGACAAAGTAGCTATATCAATTATCCCCAGAGTATATGGAATATCTCCTCAGTTAGATGATGGGACTCTGCTTATACACTACTACAGGCAGCACAATAGACAATGTAACAAACTCCCCAACCAAGTTATTGGGTCAAGCAGAGACCTACTAGACAGGTCTATCATAGTTAAGGACAGCCAATGGAAATAGGTCAATCATTAGGCATGACCAGGTGCTTGCTATTTATGTGGATAATTAGGCCATTGGGCAAATAGATGCCCTCAAAGACGTCCTTCTAATAATCATGGCCAGGGAAATAGAGGCACCTCAGGACAAGGTTTTTCCTGCCATGGAAGAGGTAATAGTAGATGAAATATTCCCACATGGAGCTCCAATTATTTACAATAATTCCCGCAAAGAGATAACAATAATAACAATAACAGAAGAAATACCACCTTTGCACCAAGACCTAATCCAACTCATCAGGTTAGATACCAAGGATACATTGAGGAAGTAGAAGAAGATGACCAACTAGACCCACATTCCAATATTCAATCAATATTTCACTTATTGAATAAGGATGATTGCATCAATTTACTCTCAGACTTAGCAAAAGATACTCAACTGTAATGGATGAGGAGACTCTCAGTCTTGATTTCACTCCTCTTATTATTTGATCTATTAACAATCTCCAACTAGACGTTGAAGCCACACTCATTCAGTTAGATAACAATAATGGTTCTCAACTGTGGTACAATAGGATCTACCATCTCAACCTCCTTTATAGATCAACATCACCTTCCTTTACAAAAGTTATTATCAAAAATTCAAGCAGTCAATACAGATGGAACAGAAAATACTAATGGTCCCATTATGCATCAAGTCATAGTTTTATTATGCATAGGTCAACATACTGAATGCAAGCTGTTCAATATCTCTACCCTCGCACATTACGATTTTTACCTTAGATATAATTGGATGGAAACCCACAATCCTACTATTGATTGGATTATCTGGAAGATTACTTTTACCAGATACCCAGAAGAATATGGAACCCAATCCTCAGAAGAAGACGCTATATATTGCATACTTAACAACAAGAAGAATCCTATCCAATTGCACACAAACAATTATTTTCAGATAGTAGATCAGGTCACAACAAATACCATCAATACCAAGATGATGCCTTTGAAGAAAGAAGATGCTATTTCTATCAGGAGTGATGCTGTATGCTAGAAATGCTGTAATATCCATACAGGAAGACCCAAGACCATCAGGCTTGCATATACACATCTCGATGGAGATTGCTATTTCCTCCACAAATAAGGAGAAGAAACCTTGGACAGAATGGGTACTCAAGGAATATCATAACTACCACAATATATTTTCGAAGACAGAATTTGACCAATTACCTTCAAGATGACTATGGGATTATGTGATAGAATTATAAGCAGGTGCAATAGCAAAGATTAATGGAAAGATTTACCCCATAGATGCTTACAAAGAGTAAGAACTCAGCAAGTTCATTCAAGAAAACTTGGACATAGGATACATTAGAAAATCCAAGTTAGCCATTGTATCACTATTCTTCTTTATCAAGAAGAAAGATGGATCACTTTGACTGGTACAGGACTACCATGAACTTAATTAAATGACCATTCTTGATAAATACTCCATACTACACATCCCCGATCTTGTTGACAAGCTCTAAAGATCACATTGGTTCACCAAATTAGATATTTGGTAGGGTTACAACAATGTTCATATTCATGTAGGTGACAAATAGAAAGCTACATTCATTATTCAAGAAGGACTATTTAAATCAACTATCATATTTTTTGGTCCATACAACTTACCTGCCATATTCCAGAGAATGATGGATGACATTCTATGTGACTATATCAAAGAAGGCTTTTGTACAGTCTACATTAATGACATTATGATCCATTCCACTGGAGCTCTCTCCCTCTATCAAAGCCTAGTCAGAAAAGTTTTAGACAGACTATGAAAACACAAGTTATATCTCAAGCCAAAAAAGTGCAAATTTCACAAGATAAAATGTGAATATTTAGGACAAATCATTATATAAGGCATAGTCAAAATGGACCCAAACAAAGTCAAAGCCATTACCACTTGGCCAACTCTGGATAATAAGAAAGCTCTACAGCAGTTCTTAGGATTCTGCAATTATTACTGGAAATTTATCAAGAATTTTTCTAAAGTCACACTCTCTCTTACCAAACTTACAGGGAAAGAACTATAGCAGTGGAATGATAAACAGCAGATAGCATTTGAAATGCTCAAGAAACTACTTTCTGAGAAACCTATCCTCACACTCTCCAGTCCAGATGGACCTTTTTGAATTTTCTCTGATGCATCTTTACTAGCCTCAGATGCTACACTAGAACAGTTACAGGATGACAAATGGTGAATGATTGGATTCACCTCCAAGGCATTCATACAAGCAGAACGAAACTACTCAGCTGCTAATCGAGAATTACTTGCAGTTATTCATGCCCTCAAAGAATGGCATCATCTTTTAGTCTCAACTCCATATATCATTGAAATTTGGGTTGATAACATGAGCATCACTTTCTTTAAAAAACCACAAGACTTATTATACTGCCACGCTCACTGGTCAACTTATCTATCCCAATTTCACTATTATTTTCACACTATCAAGGGAAAAAAGAATATCCCTACAGATCTACTATTGAGACGATATCACTTTAAAGAAGCAGAAAGAGATAACAAGTAAATGATATTGTTACCTGCAGAACTTTTTGCAGATTGAAAAGATGATGAAGAGTATAAACTAGATCGCAACCCTTCCTCAAGTGAAGTAAAAATATGAATTCACACAGTGGACAAACACTCCACATTAGAGGATACCATCCCTTTCAAGAAATCCCTCCCACAAGCTATTTCCTACTCACACAACAGAATATTCTACAGGTCTAGACTTATACAGTCTCATTAACAAAACTATTAACCACATGGGAAAGCGGTAATTTCTACAGATATTGCTATTGCCTTACCTTTTGGTACTCATGGACAAGTGGCCCCACGATCAGGCCTTGTGACGAAACATTTTATTGACATTGGCGCTAGAGTTATAGATTCAGATTACTGAGGAGAAATCAAAGTCCTAATGATCAATCATGGATCAGAGGCATTCAAAGTCAATTACGGCAACAGGATTGCACAACTCATTATCAAGAAGATTTCCATGGCTTTATCTAAGAAAACTGCTATCTTAGATGATACTATTTGAGGAGAAAGAGGATTTAAATCTACAGATTGTATTGAAAAAATATGTGCAGAAAATCAAATAGGAGAAGTGCAAGAGAACACCTCCTCTAACGATATGCTCATGATGAAGAAAAGAGACAAACTCATACTAGTAGACACAAATGATCGCCAAACTGTAGAATAGTTATTATAAGAAGCTCATGACCATATTACCATAGGACATCCAGGGATAAAAGCAATTCTCAACAATATTCAATAATCCTATACATAGTATGGCATATCAGATGACGTGACAAACTATATCAAAGGCTGCATTCATTATCAACAAACCAAAATTAACCATGCTAGGAAATATGCTCCCTTATATCCTATTCCACCACCATCGAGATCCTTCCAAACTATCTCTATGGATTTAATCACTCCTCTACCTGATTCCTCAGGATATAACACAATTCTAGTCATCGTCAATTACCTTACCAAACTCAAAGTGTTGTGCAAGACCACTATACATATTATAGCTACAGAAATCGCCCTCCTCATATGATTATTCATATTTAGTCGTTTTGGTAGACCCAAATCTATCATCACTAATAGAGGTCCTCAATTTGTCTTAAACTTCATGAGAGAATTTTACAAGATGTTAAACATCAATAGAAAGCCTAGTATGGTATACCACCCCCAAATAGATGGTCAAACTGAAAGAGCAAATCAAGAAGTAGAACAATTTCTTCATTTATTCTGCAACTACCACCAATCAAATTGGTCAGACATTCTCGACTTAGCAGAATTTGCCCTCAATAACAGAGTGTATTCGGTGACCAAGAACTTGCCCTTCTACCTTCTTTATGGCTATCACCCACTCTTAACAGGAGAATTACTCCCTATTACTTCCTCTAACCCAGACATATTAGAATGAGTTACATACCTCATCGATACTCGCAAAGCTGCACAGATTCAGCTACAGCATACTGCAGATATTATAAAGAAATATTATAACAGGATGAAAGCCAGTTCTTGCAAATATAGTTCAGGCAACCAAGTTTGGCTTGATGGGAAAAATATCACTACCCTATGTCCTATGAAGAAACTCGATAACAAATGATATGGCCCTTTCAAAGTTTTAGCCAAAATTGGCTCTGTCTATCACTTAGAACTTCCCAGAAGTTGGCACGGTAATATCCATGATGTGTTCAATAAAGTTCTCCTTATTCCTTATTACCCTCTGAGTTTTCCCTCTCAGTGTTTGCCGTCTCTACCTCCACCCATCTAGATAGATGGCGTAGAAGAATATGAGGTTGATTATATCAAAAATACTAGAAAACAGCATAACCAGATTGAATTCCTAGTACACTAGAAAGGATATCCAGATGAAGATAATATATGGGAACTAAAGAAAAATATCACAAATGCACAGGCTGCTATTGTCATAGTCCATTCCATCTTCCATCGGAACTCCCCATGGACTCCCTTCTATTCTTCTCATACTGTTCATTCTCAAGTCCCTTTGGACTTCCACTCAGACTTCCCTTTACCTTCTTTATATTCTAACATCTAGTACCTCTCAGTATATCATTCCTTCCATCATCAGTCCTTGATATATTCTATTTACATTCTTTGCTTAACTCTCTGATCTTTTCTTAGGACTTTCCAATTCTCTTCGATAGATTACATTTCTGAATAGCTGTTCTATTAGAGCTCCATCATTCCACACTTTATAATTATTCTTGATTACTTTCTAGTATTACACTCCTTTAGACTTCTAGTATATAAGCTGTAGATTACATTATATTCTACAGTTCAAATATCAACTTAGATCCTCTTCTCTCTGCTCCTAAGTCTCCATTATGATTCTCCTTGGAGTTTCCGTCTAATAGCCAGTCTTGAAGTCAGAACACTAAACGTAGTAAAGAGCATAACTTCTTATAAGTTGAAGCCGAGTTCTGTTTGCACCTCGAGGAACTCCACCAGACTTCCCCTCTAGAAGTCAGATCTTGACAGCTATTGACAACTTTTATAACTCACACCCAAAAGCCCCCAGATAGATTTTCGGGATGAAAATCATTGAAGTGCAGAATATTGTAATACCCAGTTTTTTGGCTATATCTTTCTTTCTCTTTTACTCGATTACTCAAATGTATTATCTTATACCCAGCCCATTGTCCAGCCTAGGAGTATCTTAGTTCTAGACCCACTTCCTTTTATATTATTTTCCTCTCACACATTAGTTAAGGCCCCACTCTACTTCCGCTTTATTCAGTCTTTGACTCACCTTTAGTCTTTTCTCTTTTCCTTTCCCTTTCACTCCCCTATTTTACCTTTAGGGTTATGGTTAGTAGACTTACTATAAATAGGATTCCTAGCTATCACTGTAACCTTAGAGTTGAAATCCTAGTTGTTTAGTTTTTAGTACCTCACTGGTCCTAGTCATCTCACCTGAGTTTTGTTTGACTCTTAAAGCCCTCCTCCCCTCCTACCATCCCATTTAAGTCAGTCTTCAAGATTAGACATAAAAGAATCCTTAATACATTCCATATATATTCTTCATCTAGCTCTAATTCTTCCTTAGAACTTTCCAATTTCCTTTAGTAGATTACATTCCCAAATATCCATTCTATTGGAGCTCTATCATTCTGTACTTTGTAATTACTCTTGATTACTTTTTAGTATTACTCTTCTTTGGACTTCTAGTATATAAGCTGTAGATTATATTATATTTTATAGTTTAAATATCAACTTAGATTCTCTTCTCTCTACTCCTAAGTCTTTGCATGATTCTATCATAGTCTGTTCTGTCTCCCATTAGAGCTTTCCCCAGACTCCCTTCTATCCTTCTTATACCATTTCATTCTCAAGTCCCTTTGAACTTCCACTTGGACTTTTCTTCACCTTCTTTATATTCTAATATCTAGTATCTCTCAGTATATTATTCCTTCTATTATCAGTCCTTAATATATTCTATTTATATTCTTTGCTTAACTCTCTAATCTTTTCTTAGGACTTTTCAATTCTCTTTAGTAGATTATATTCCTGAATAGCTGTTCTATTGGAGCTCTATTATTCCATACTTTATAATTATTCTTGATTACTTTCTAGTATTATACTCCTTTAGACTTCTAGTATATAAGCTGTAGATTACATTATATTCTACAGTTCAAATATTAACTTGGATCCTCTTTCCTCTACTCCTAAGTCTCCATTACGATTCTCCTTGGAGTTCCTATCTAAAAGTCAGTTTTGAAGTCGAAACACTGAACATAGTGAAGGGTACAACTTCTTACAAGTTGAAGCCAAGTTCCATTCATACTCTAAGGAACTCTACCAGACTTTCCCTCTAGAAGTCAGATCTTAACATCTGTACCCTGTACTTAGCTTGTCTAGTACTGTAATTTGTGCTCAAACCTGCTGCTATGGATTTGGCCTTGGTGTATATTTATTTTAAGGTTGGCCTTGTAATAGAGAGAATGTATATTCTCTTTATCCTCTTCTATGGTTATTATTTTGGCCACTGATATGCCCCCAATTACCTCTACCCTCTGAGATGTACTAAACTATTATTATTCGTCTCATTATAGCTCTCAAATATTAGTAATAAAATAATATCTCACATGAAATATTCTGTGAAGAATCCATTATCATTGTAATATTTTTGCATAATTGCTATTTGTTGTCTCATCATCGCCCATTACTCTGAAGGTTTCAAGTCTGATGTCTCCCCCTTCTTCATTCTATCTTGTCATTCTTATCTTTTCTTTCTATTTCGCACCTTTCTTTTCTTGTAGATAATATGCACCTTTTTCTAAATTATCATTAGCCGAAAACCTCTATTCCCTTTTTAGTCAAGTTCACAAGTTTCTTTTCTCACAATCATCACACTTTTCTATGTTAGTCCTTATTATTGTCTTGCAATTTCAGCAATTATTTCTGATATTTTGATACTATCTGAAACTGATTTATTAGTTTGTTTTATTAGTGATATTTCTACCTTTCTCCTTTAGTTTTAGTTCAAAATTTACATATAAAAGCCTGTATACTATTTAGAAATAATAGCTCATTATTCTGCTCTCCCAAGTTGTAATTTAAATTGAGTTTATTTATAATATTTGATTTTACCACATGTTCTCACTCTCGTTCTTGCTCTAGCTTTACTCATATCTCATGCTTTGCTCTATTTCTTGTATCTCTTGTACTTTGCCTTATAATTGTTTGGGTTTTATTTAAATAATTGGACCCCCCCCCCCCAATTTTAGAACTTCTTTGATCTTCTCACGCTCTTCGACCACTTATCTACAAAAGATTTACAGATAACTTTGCCTACTATATTTTGTATATCTCACCATATCTCTAGTTGGTTCTACAGATCTTTAGATTGTTGACTAGACTTTATTGAACACTCTTGTACTGACAATGAGCCTTCTGTATCAGCTACAGGTATATAGTGATCTTCTTAGCTACTACTAGGTTCAACATATCACTGCTTCTTCGTCTTCTATGACTAAAATTTCCTTGATCCAAGAATTGGATATTTCTGGGACTACTTCTACAGTTCCTTGCAAAATGTCCTTGATATCTGTAATTGAAGCATGGATTGTCTCAATTTTGATATCTTCTACCAATTTTTATGGGTTGACCTTAACCTATGTATATCATTCTAGTGCTAGTAACATATCCAGTAATATACTGGGAAACCATAGAGAGAACATAAGTGTCTCTGACTTGAGATTGCCAATTATTTACAGCTCTTGACTGACTTGAATAAAGGCTATTAAAGCTATGATATTTACTGTTATCGTGGTCCTTAACATTGGACCAGACCAAAACTTCCAAGTATTCTGCCAGATGTGCATGCTATTTTCTAGTAAGTCTGATTAACTTTGATGGCTCATTCTCTAAATACCAGATAAATAGTGAGTAGTGCTCTGTATAGTATCATTGCTTGTAAAATGTGGGGGGCAAGTTCTTGCTTGGCTATAGTTATCAAAATCTTATCATCGCACATGTCTGCCTGTTGTGACTATAAATCCAAATAGTTAAAGTATTAGGCTGCTATTATATTGCCCTGTATCATAGTAAACAAAATGTCGATTATCTGATGAGATTGATTAGGGTCCTTGAAGCATTCTTCTAGGTCGCATTCAAAGGTTTCCCAATCACCATAGTCTGGTTGTCCATAAGGGAGTCTTAAAGTAGTAGCTTGCTACTACTTGCCATCTATCCAAACTTGAGTAGGTTCTACTAGTAAAGAAAGAATCTATATAATTTTCACATTATCATTGTAAAATTTCTTAGAGTTGCTATCTATATAAAAATGATAAGCTATGAGCTAACTGTTAAATTTTGCCAGGTCACCATGATATGTCTCAGGGAGTTTGAATTTTAGTTCTGATGGGTTAGAACTACTTATAAATCTAGAAGGTACTGATGGTCTAGATGCAGATAGTCCACTAGGAAGAGGTGTATAGGGAGGATTAGGAGGATGTAGGATTCCTTCTTGAATGCAAGGGTGTTAGGTTTCTATTCCAAAGTCTACTAGGACTCTACTCAGACTTCTATTCTCTCTTCGCAACCATTTATTCTTCTTATCATTTATTTATCTCATGTTTAGTTTCTTAGTTCACTCTTTTAGTTAAATTAGTTAGTTACCATCTAGCATTGCCCTCTAGTCAGAACTCCTATGTGTCCCCCTTTATGTAGCACAGTATTACACTACCTTATATATTCCTTGTTTTACTAGCATAGTTTAGTACTAGTCTACTCTAGACTCTGAGTATATAAACGTAGTTACAACTGCTTATATTCTTCAGTTTGAATATCATCTTAGACTAGTCTCTCCTCTTCCCTTGTTCCTTCAGTGTGATAACTCCTCAGAGTTCCTACTATTCTTAGTAGTATCTTGAAATTGGAACAATGAGATATAGTAAAGGGTGCAGCTTCTTATAAGCTGAAGCCAAGTTTCACTCATTTAGAAATTCCTTCAAAGTTTCTTCTATATTAGAGACTCAGTTCTTAATAGTATATTTGAACTTACACTTCTCACATCTTATTCTAGCCATTATTGATTGGGTTGTACTTGATTAATAGGATCTCACTCTTTCTCTCTAATTATCCTCTGCTCTTATACTCTATAACTTGTACCTAATCCAAAACCAAGCAGAATACACTGAGAGTGATTCATTACTCCTCTGTAGTCCCCACATATCTAGCTTCTACATTTGGAACTATCTTATAACCATCCAATATCTTTACTAATATAGGTACCCACAACTCTATCAGTGCTAGCTTGGAAGCTTATATTGAGGAAGTTTTGGATCCCTCTAGACTTCTCTCAGAACTCATAGTGAGGTGTACCTTACTTAAATATGAAGATGATACTCCAAAGGATTCTACTCCTCTAATTCTGTCTTTATATCATTCTTATAGATCTGGGCCTCCTAGTAAATACCCCTTAAACCCTCCCATATATGCCAACTAGGATTCTCCTCCTTCTAGTAATCTAGGATCTAATAATGATTCCAATAACTCCAAAGACTCCAATATCTCTAATAATCAGAACATTCAGCTAGCTAATGCTCTATTTCAGCTGTTACACAGTATCAAAAAAATTAATAAACCTTCTGATCCAAAGAACTCCAGAGTCAAGGTCAGAGATTCTGATACCCTCGATAGATCTGACCCTTAAAAACTCCATGACTTTCTAGTCTCCTATAATCTCCACTTCTATGACTGATCCAAGATCTTTGTCTCTAATGAGAAGAGCATCCTCTTCATAATCTCTTACTTAAAAGGCACCACCCTCAGTTAGTTCAAACTGGGACTAATGAACTAGTCCAACTCTACTTTTTAGATATAGAACTTCACTGCTTTCATCAGTAAGCTTAAAGGCAATTTTGGTCTATATGATCCTATCAGAGACGCTAAAAAGACTCTTATAGAAATCTTAATGAAGGAAAACTCCTATATCGTCAACTACTATGTCGAGTTTTGGAAGTTAGCATCTCAAGTTAACTGGAATGAGTCAGCTCTTACTACTTGCTACTACTGTGGACTTCTGCTCCATCTCTAGACAGAAGTTCTGTGAGGTAGTAAACTCACTAGACTTCCAGACCTTTGTTTAAAGATATAAGATGTGGATGATATTTACTAGATGATGAAAGAAGAGGCTAATCAAGACACTCATGCTTTTTATCTAAGTAGTTCTCCTAGAAACCTTCTAAGGACTCCAATAAGCTATCCTCTAACTCCTCTTCTTGTTCAGAAAAATCTGTACAGTCCAATTTCTCCAAACTCTCTAACTCCTTCTCTAAGAACAAGGTAAAGGCTGAACTTGCTGGTAAGCTCAGCAAGAATGGTAAGCTAATTAATAATAAATATAAACAATACATTAAGAAAGACCTTTGCCTTTATTACAGAAAATCCAGGCACATCACTAAGGATTGTTCTAAGGCTTTCACTAACGCTCACATAGCTACTGTTAAGTTAAAGACTAACTCCAAGAACTCCTTTAAGGATTCCTCTGCAGACTCAAAAAAATAGTTAGCAGCTCTCAGGTATCACCTACTGATACTGGGAGTTGTATTAATCTAGACTGCATAGAAGAAATCCATCTCAATACTTCTGCTCCTTCTTCCTCAAATTCTCTTTTTGTTCTCTTATCAATTCCTAATATAGTTTTAAATATGCGTACTCTTGTAGACTCTGGTTCTTCTCATTATTTTGTAGATTCTAGTTTTGCTCAGAAAAATAATCTTTCAACTTCTTCTGTTCCTCTATTAGGACTCTGTTTATTTGTTAATTCTAGTAGTACTACAATTACTCAGATAGCCACTTTTCTGGTTTCCTTTTCCTCTAGCAAAAAATTTGTCTTAATATTTTATGTTACCCCACTCAACTCTTCCTATTCTACAGTTCTAGGATATAACTGGTTAACCCAATATAATCTATCAATTAACTGGGCCTTGAACTAAATCATATTCCAAACTTAGAATTATAGAGATCTAGTACTATCAACACCCTCCAGTGAAGTAGTCTTGTTGCAAGATTCAAATCCCATTTTGCCTCTAGAATTCCTATCCATTCCATCAGACTTTTGTATATCTAGTTCCCAAATTTCTCTAGTCAACGCTGCAGCTTATCTACATGATACTAATCTACCCGGTTTAAGTGTTTTTTAGATTATACTCAGTAAAGTCTATGAAAAATTCTTCTCTCCTACAGAATCTATGGATTTATCTATGGTTTTCATTGAGTATCACAAATATACTAATATATTTAGTAAGAAGAAGGTGGATATACTTGCTCCATATCATCCCTATAATCTCTAGATTGAGCTAGAAGAAGGTACAACACCCCCTTCTAGTTGCATGTACTCTCTCTCCCCTTTAGAGCTTATTTCCATCTATTTCTTCCTTGATAAATACCTTTCTATTGGCTTTATTTATCCTTTCAAATCTTCCTTTGGTACTCTGATTCTCTTCATTAAGAAGAAAGATGGTAGTCTTTGTTTATATATGGACTTTTGTGAGCTCAATAAAATTGCTAAGAAAGATTATTATTCTCTCTCTCTAGTCACTAATCTCTTAGATGCTACATAGAAAGCCTGTATTTACTCCAAGATAGACTTATGCTATGCTTACTATCTCATTAGAATTGCTGAGGGTGATGAATAGAAGATAGCATTCTGCACATAGTATAGTTTGTTTGAATAGCTAGTAATGCTATTTGGACTTACTAACTTCCCTACAGCATTCCAATGGTTCATAAATGATATCTTTGGAGACCTCCTTGGTATTAATATTGTTATTTACCTTAATGATATTCTCATTTATTCTGATTCTTTAGAAGAACATCAAGAATATATTAAGGAAGTTTTCTATAGACTCTGGGCCAATAGTTTATATGCTAATGCCAAGAAATGCAATTTCCACTAGAACACTATAGAGTATCTCTACTACATTCTCTCTCTCAATAGTCTCCAGATGGATTCCAAAAAAGTCTAGACTATCATAGATTGGCCTGAACCCCATAAAGTTAAAGATATTCAGTCATTCTTAGATTTTGCTGACTTCTATCATTGTTTTATTCATGGATATTCTAACATAGTTATTCTTCTCACACGCCTCACTTACAAAGGTGCCCTATAGAATTTTGATGACTATTGTTAGGAATACACAATAAACTCTAACTAACTCTCAGTACAACTGGGGAATCTTAGTCTAGGAGTAGGATATGAGGGGTAAGAAAAATCAAGTCAAAGTTAAAGAGAAACTATTGAAGTACAGGGTCTTTATATACTACTGAGAATGTAACTAGTGACCACTATTATAACAATCATATGATGATCTGATTGTGATAATAGAATATTATTGAATGTGATAGAATTAGATTAGATGATCAATATCAGCTGATGTACTGGCAGATCAGCATGATCAGCTTCTTGGCAAGATAAGATAAGATAAGGACTTTGTAAGTGAGGCAAAAATAAAAGAAAAGAAAATGGAAAGAAAATAGAAATTCTAACAACTATTGTCACTCTGTATTCTATAAGCTGAAGACAGAATTTACTTGAGCTCCTATCCTTAGTTAGTATAAGACTTCACTCTTACTGCTATACTCTCTATTTATGCTCTGGATGGTAAATTATATCCTGTTGCTTTCTACTCTTGCTCCTTTAATTCTGTGGAACAGAACTATGATACCCATAATAAAGAACTACTTGCAATCTTTGAAGCTTTTAAATACTGGCAATAATATCTTGAGGATAGTGGAAATCTAGTTGATGTGGTCACTGATTATAAAAACCTGGAATATTTTGCCACTACCAAGCTACTTACTCGATGCTAAGCTCATTGGTCCAAATACCTCTATCAATTTAATATGACTATTAAGTTCTGTCCTGGAAAGTTGGGAGCTAAATCTGATACTTTAACTAGATGATGGGACATCTACTATGAAGGGAGAAGCAGTAACCCTATCTCTAGAATTCCTAACAATTTTCAACTCTTGTTTACTCA
Source organism: Sarcodon sp. MG97 (assembly GCA_003313065.1). NCBI lineage: Eukaryota > Fungi > Basidiomycota > Agaricomycetes > Thelephorales > Thelephoraceae > Sarcodon > Sarcodon sp. MG97. The sequence continues at coordinate 55,034 of QGOD01001623.1, forward strand.
AGAGCAGCTATCAGAATTACTTAGAGCAACTTTTTTCTTATCTTCAATCATGTGTAGTACAATTATTATAGATATCGATAAGCTCCATAATAATATCTAGAATTTCTTACCCTCCAATCTACTCTCTGTAGCTCAACTCCCAGTCTCTATAGATCCCAAGTAGACTCTCAGCAGTGATAGCTTACTGTAATATTATGATTATATATATGTTCTAGACTCCTTAGATCTCTATCTTATAGTCTTGCAGTAGAAATACAAATACATCCTCTTAGGATACTTTAGTCAGAATAAAACCCTCTAGCTAGTCTATCAAGACTACTTCTAGCTAGACCTCTGTGCTTTTATTTAGAACTTCTGCAGTTCTTGTACGACTTGCAAATATTCCAAGACTCCTTATTATAAACTCTATAGATTCCTCAAACAACTTCCAGTCTCTAAAAAGCTATGGAATTCTATCTCTATAGATTTTATTGAGCAACTTCCAGAATCCTGCAGATATACTTCCATCCTCATTATTATTGACAAACTCACTAAGCAAGGTATTTTCATTACTACTATTAATGAGATTACAGTCCAGAAACTAGTGCATCTATTTGTCCTATACATCTTCTCCAAATATAGCATTCCTGAATATGTCACTTGTGATTGGGGCTCTGAGTTTACCTCCCACTTCTTCTATTCTCTAGGTCAAGCTCTGAATATGAAGATCCACTTTATATCTGATTATCACCCAGAAGGTAATAGTCAAATTGAATGCCTCAACCAGATACTTGAACAATACCTCCACATCTTCTCTAACTATCAATAAGATAACTGGTTGGAACTTCTACTACTTGCTAACTTCGCTTACAACAACACTTCTAGTGCTTCTACTAGAGTCTCCCCATTCTTTGCTAATAAAGGTTACCACCCTAATATAACTATTATTCTAGGGCTCAATCTTACTTTCCAATAAGCTTAAGAATATGTGGCAAACCTCAACAAACTCTATGCAGAACTCCACTCTCAACTAAAGTCAGCTTAAAAGTGTTACCAAGGCCTAGTGGATTATAGATGGACTTCCCCTCCAGACTTTCAAGTTGGTCAGTAAGTATTTGTTCAAGCAGAGCATATTTCTACTATAAGACCTAGCAAGAAACTCTCCGAAAAGTATCTTGGTCCATTCAATATTATTTTGTAACTAGATACTCATTTCTTTACTCTCTAGCTTCCAGAATACCTTTGAGCTATTCATTCTGTTTTCCATATTTTCCAACTTAAGCCAGTAACCCCTAATACCATTTCTAACCATTTCCAACCTCTGCCGCCTCTAGTTGAAATTGACAATGATCTAGAGTATGAAATCTTAGAAGTTCTAGATTCTAAGATCAATAATAGAAGTTATTATAAGTTGTTATATCTAGTGAGATAGTCTGGTTATGAAGATACTGATGAAAAAACCTCTTGGTTACTAGCTACAAAAATGGAACATGCCTAGGAACTTCTATTGGACTTCTATTCTCATTATTCTCAGAAACCTGGACCCTTATAATTTAGTTTTAGTTTAGCTATGATTTTGCTCTTCAATCAAGAAAGCAATTATATTAGATTAGAAAAGTCTATTTACTTTTATTCTTCTATATTCTCATTTTTTCATTCCTCTTCTTTCTGATACTCTGAGCCCGATTCTTTGGATTCTGACAATTCCTCTATCAGATCCTCTTCTGTCCAAGAATAATGTCCTCTATAAAGTAAGCCTTATGAGGTCAAAACAATATTGGGGACTTTCTAGTATACTCCAAACTTTTTTGCTTTATTGAAGGCTCTTTTGGGGGTTGAACATTCTTTAAGTAGACCCCTTATATGGGAATGCTGGTATTTCCTAGATCAAACAATTGATGTACCTATTGATTAGGATATACTTGTTTAGAATAGAGTATACTAAATGTATGGCTTTTCCTTATATCATCTAACTAGTTGGGTTGTATTCTTATATAATGTATGTCTATGCTATAGAAGGGTGTAGATTACTTGCTGATGGCTAAACCTGTCAGTCAAATAACTACTTGGAGATCCACTGATATGTCTAACCCACTGGCAACTCAGAAGATAGTGATATGCCTTGAGTTGATACAATGAGTCTAATACAGTATGCAAGGTGATCCTAAAGATACACTAACAACAACCAAGGATTCTACAATGGAAGAATATGAAATGCAAAGTATAAAATAGAAGTGCGAAATATAAAGAAAGTGCAAAATAAAATGGAAGAGGTGCGAAATGCAAAGGGGTGTGAAGTAATAAAGGGATACAAAGGCTGGCGATGAGAAAGATAGCAATGTAACTTGGTGTGCAACACTAAGAGACTATAGTGACCTGAACTGTGAAGTATGACAAGGTGCGAGATAATTTGAGCGAGCATGAGATAATCGATCAAGTGGGAGATAATTGAGCGATAGGTGATAGGCGATAGATGATGAAGACGAGAGTGCATAATACTAAATCGTAAGACTAAAGTAATAGAACTTAAATAGAAAGTAAGAGGTGAACTGATTTGTTATTGTTATAAAATTTTGTATATGTTTTTATATCTAAAAATTGCACTAAACTACTTCAAAACAGTACTAACAATTTTCTACATATAGGGGCATCACAGAGCACATCAGAGAATAACTAGTTAGAAGGGGAACATAGGTAGCATACTACAAAACTATGAAAAGTCGAGAATTAGAAATAATATTCTAATGCGGAAGGTGTAGTGATTATGGGAAGCAAAGAACCTTTCAAATTACCATAAAAGGCAATTGATGGGATGGAATTTATGAACAATAAAGCAGGGTAAAAAGGCTATAAAATGATGAAAAATACTATGAAACATGATTTGAGGCTGAAAGAGTGGCTGTTAGGGGTGATTGAAAGGATGGGAAGGTGTGCAAAATTGATAGAAAGGGGTTTCGAAGTTTGCAAGTCTTTTGATCAAATTAGGCCAAAAGGGATTAAACAATGCGAAATGTTTATGGGTGTGAAATTTAGAGAGTTTTGCTATTATCACCTTTCTTGAGCCTATGTAACTTCGCATAATTTTGCACTACAAATGGGCGATTCAGAGGCTAGAAGCCCTAATGGTCATATCATTCTCCTTCTCACTGAAACAATGACCGTCCTCAGTTACAAAGAGTATTGCAACTATAAAAGATAATTAAAATATGCATCAAAGTCATCATGAACCATACTTGAGTTCTTTCCTCAACTACCACTCACACATTTCTTAGCTTCCTCCAAAATGTCTACCTCTTCTAGTATCAAGCTCTCTGTAGTCGCCACTAAGATGATTGCAAATGTAAAGAATACTGTCATTGACCAAATGAAGTCCCTGCCAGATATGAACATGGCTAAGTGTGCTGATTTCGAAGTCTAGGGGAAAAGGTTTTGTGAAATAATGGTAAGTATTCTCTTTAGTTACAAATCTCTTTCTTTTGACTCTAACATTTTTGGAATCCTTGCAGAAAAACTATATAGAAGTTACAAATGCATATGAAGTTAATGTATTCAATAATTCAGATATTTAAGCAATGGTTGACAAAGCGCAAGATATTTTCAAGGGATTTGAGGAAGTCGCATGGCTGCCTTGGGCAGGTGAGATTTTAATGCCCAAGTTTGAGGCAATTTACAAGGTAGAAGAGGAACATCACAGGGGGAAAGAAAGACAATTGATCCAGAGAGAAATGGAGAAGCTTCGAGAGTAACTTATAGCAAAAAGGGTGGACAGAGATGTGTAGATCGCATCTTTATTTCAGGATAAACTGGCAAAGAAGATTTTGCTAGAGGAGTTTCTGGTCAAGAGTGAGAGGTTAGAGAGGAGGTTTGCAGGGATTGATGAGAAGGTTGAGAAGATAGAAGAGGAAGAGGTTACAAAAGTAGTTAAAGATACAAGAGAGGTTAAAATTGAGGAGGTCAACAAAATTAAGGATGCTGATATGATTGACTTTGGGGGGACAACCTCTACAAGCAGGGTTGATGTGGAAATGATAGATGCGAGTAGACCATCAACTGTGCGACCTGCAAAGGTCACTAAAAGAAAGAGAGGGGACTCTGAAGTTTGGGCAAGTTTGTGAAATTTTTACTTTAACCATTTTTTGCAATATTGATTTCTTTTGCTTTTAAATAGTATGACAGGTGTGTGAGTTATAAAACACCACCTATCTGCATTATGAAGCCTGGTGCAAGAAAATGCGAGAAGTATCAGATAGAGAAGTAGAGCTGTTATTGGAAAAATCTGTCCAAGGCTGGTGCTGCAAAGTCTGATATGAAAAAGATAAAAGTTGTAACTGGTGAGTATTTTGAATTTTAACTGGTTTGACTTCTTTTTAATTATTCTTCGCATAGATGCCAATATGGTTGCAGATGTCACATCAAGTACAGGAGCTTTATTGAGTCAAGCCTTGAGGGCTAGAGAGAAGGGAAAAGGTAAGGAGAGGAAGAAGGTGCTAGAGCCTTTGATTGATGTAGAGTGTGAGCTAGAGGTGATTCGCAATGAGAGGGCAAGTCTTGCTACGAAGATATGCATAATCAAAATAATGGACAAGGCTTTAAAAGCCAAGGAAAAGTCTTTGTCTAAAAAATAAAATTCTTTCTTCTTTGTCTTTCTTTTTTTCTTGAGCTCTTCTATCTAGCTTCTATAGTATTTTCCTCAGCTCTTCTGTATTATTTTCCTCATCAATACTTTCTTTATAAATTGTTTCTTGGTTTTTCTTAGAATCAAATATATTAATGAGTGTTTCGTAAAATTTGAAGTGTGAAATTGTGAAATAAAACTGCAAAACAATGAAAAATAAAGGAAAAGGCTCAGTAAATCATCACAGCTATAAAACTCTTCAAGGTTTTGCGCAAATATAATAAATAATATCGTGACTTAGCAAATAAAAGTTTTAACTATCTGTATCAATCTCTTTATTGATGTTTTCTTCTGTTTCTGTATTATGAGTCTGTTCTAATTCATGAAGATGGGTTGTGTCAATATCTAAAAGAGTGTCTGGAATAGAAATAAAAGCATGAGGATAATAAGGGAGAATGCAAAATGCTGCTACTAGATGATGGAAGACTGTGCCATCTAATTCTAAAATAATGTGAGCACTACCAAAGTTTCGAGAAATAACTACTACTAGTCCAAGATATCTGGCTCTCATTTTGCAATTAAGTGACTTTTCAATCTGTATATTTTACATAAGGATAAGGTCTCCTTGCTTGAAATCATAATCGTGGATGGTTTGCTCATGTTCACATTCGAATTGATAGGCTGCAAGTCTTCAAGCATTGTAGACTTTGGAGTAGAGCTTATTAATATCACTAGATCGTTTCTGTAATACAATTGCTCATCGAGCTATGAGGTCTATACTTGAAAGAATAGACTCTGGAGCTGGCTGTAAATAAGTTACTTCGAAAATGTCAAAAGGGTGGACTGGGTGAGATTCTGTAATTGTAAAGTATGGTGAGCATCCTATTCGCTTACAAAATATTACTCTTTCTGCCCAAAATACTAAATGAGCAACTAGGGACCATCTCTTCTGATCACCATCTGTAGCTTTAAAGAGTGATTGTCAAACATCGAAGTGTGACCTTTCTACTATACTATTTGCGCAAGAGTTATATCCACTGATGTGAATATATTTGATCTTGTATTATTTCACAAGGTAGTCAAGGGCTTTCAAGAATGTAGCACTGTTGTCAGTAACAATCTCGTAAAGTGATCCCCATCGACAGAGGATATCTTTATATATCTAGTTGCCTATGGTCTTGGCTGATTCAGTGCAAAGTATGCAAAACTCTAGATAATGGTTCAAAGAACATCGACCTTGGATAATATACTTAAATGATCCTGAGACAGGCATGTGCATGGTATTGACAAAGATTTTCACAAAGAGAGGTGCAGAACTAGCAACAATAGGAGGGATTAGAATATTCTAGGTCTGGTGAATTTGACAGAGGTGACAGGTGCAAACAAACCAAGCGATATCGGCTTTGAGATTTGGCTACCAGAAGTATTGGGAAATAATCACATGTGTCACAAAGACTGCTTTATATCCTATATCATCATGTACAGATCACATGGTCAAAATTCAAGAGTGGGGTTTGACAATGAGTTTGTGTGCACCTTGAGAGTGCTTTTTCTATAGATGATCATCATCGAGGAAAAACTCTGTGCAGTAGCAAAGGAATATAGTGTATTCTGCATCAGATAAGTTGTCTAGTTGAATTTGATTGTCTAGCCATTCGTTAAAGACTGAATCTCTAATACGGAAGGAACTCCAAAGGAATTCCTTTATGAGCGGAACTTGGCTTCAGCTTATAAGAAGCTGCGCCCTTCACCACGTCTTGTTGTTCTGATTTCAAGACACAACTTAGGACAGTATAGAACTCCGAGGAGTTGTCACACTTAGAGGAATGAGGGAAGAGCAGAGACGAGTCTAAGTCGATATTCGAACTGGAGAATACAAGCAGTTGTAACTACGTTTATATACTCGGAGTCCGGAGTAAGCTAGGACTAATCGGTAATGTAAAACCAGTGCATACTACAAGGCAGTGTGAAACAATGATATAAAGATAGGGGAGACATAAAGGAGTTCCGATGGGAAGGGCAGTGCATAAATGGTAACTTAAACTAATTAGACTGGAATAGTAAATGAGGAACTAAACATGAATGAAGAGATGGTAATAAATACAATACCGGAGGTCTGAATGGAATCCTGATGGACTTGGAACAAGATCTTGACAGTGCTTCCCCCTTAGCATCAAGCCCTTGAGGCGCGAATGGAACAAAAGAGCCAAACATGAGCAAACAATGACCTATGGGAGTCCAGGTACAAATAACCCAGTCTGAATTCTTTTACCGCACTCTACAGCTTTTTTCTTTCTTTTTTCTACCATGTCTTCATTGCGATCACCATCACCTATACCGTCTGACATCGAGCGTGCCATGGAGGCCACTGCTGCTACAGCAAGGGCTACTGCAGAGGCCAAAAGAGAGGCATGATGGAAGGAGAGAGAAGAGAAGATGAAGCAATTGGCTAAAGAGAAGGCTAGGAGGAAAGCCACAGAAGAGGCAGAGAGGGCCACTGAGGAGGCAGCTTAGGAGGCTGCTAGGCGAGCGGAGGAGAAGGCAGAGAAGGAACACTGGAAGCAGAGGAGAGCTGAAAAGAGGAAGGCGATGGAGGAGACGGAGACAGGACCTGTGAAAAGGGTCAAGAGCACGAGAAAGTCGATGGTGGTGGTGAAGGAAGGGAAAGATGCAGATTCCGTAGGAGTCCAGGAAGCATCTTTGGTTCTGATGGAACCACCCTACCAAAGGTGAGTAATCCATGCTTATTTTGATTTGCCTTGGCTAACTATTTTCTCAAACTTTTTTTTAAATACTCGCAGATTTCTGGTGTAGTCTGTGTGAAGGAGCTCAGCTGTCAGAAGTCCATATGCCAGCCTTGTACAAAGGTAAAGGCGAAGTGCATAGCAGTGACCCTTGCTGCACCTGCTGCAGCTATGACACCTGGCCTACCG
>QGOD01001634.1:0-12770 GCA_003313065.1 Sarcodon sp. MG97
CACCACTAAAGTCTTATGAAGACGCAAGTGACTTGTGGCATGCCTCTTCCAAAAAAACTTCCAATAAATCTAACAATCCCTACCCACCATCAGTCACTTCTTCATGAAGTGCACGAAGCGACCCATACCATTAAACAATTGGATTATATACACTGCAAACTGATCAAGTTTTACTGGTATGTGAACTGTGACCAACGTGTCAATGGTTTAACATCCCTGTATAGGCCAGTCGATGAGCAAAAACGTGTCACACCAAGTGCATTGTGCCAATACCGCGAAACTCACGAATTCCTAGGCCCATGTTGCCTCTGTCTGCTTTTCGAGGAAAATGGTCGAGGGGTTTTTATGGAGGCCGCGATATTTCTGCAGACATCAGGCCTCTTCAGTGGAGAATACATTGCGATGTGTGCTAGAGGTAGATGTGGTTATATAGGTCAGCTCCGTCCCTTCTCCCAATGCCGAACTATGCACTCACATTCCTGCATTCTTCCAGTGTTACTTGAGCAAATATACTCTAAGCCTGGAGTATATGTGAAAGTATACCCTCTTTGAGGTATGCCACAATTCACTCCAGTTATGCGCATTGTACAAAGTTGACTGGCTGCAAGATGATACCAAACAGCGTCCTCCAGATGTGTACCATCATAGTGAATTCGAATCAGAAAAAAGGTGACAAATCAGTATGTACCACATCACTCGCTAGAATAACCAGCCCTCACCGATGATGAGAAGGTGAATGCAATGCGCCACGTCTGTTAGGATTCCTATCCTAACCACCTTACATACTACAGGATATTTCAAATCATCGACCAAGACCATACAGAAAGTATACAAGACCCCCTGGATATAAGGCACAGTCAAGACTCGCGACTGCAAGAAAGATGTACGATATAATCATCAGAACAAGTCTTATCAAGATATATGCCCTCAGACATCACCCATGATCCTATTCTCCTACCCAGGTCATCACCAGTACAGACAAGACATCCTAGTAAAGACAGGATTCTATCTTACCCCTCAAACGATGAAGAATAGCCATTACCCCTCCCTTGGGTCAGGATTACCATATCCAATGTCTCACCATGTGGCCACTTGATGTTCCAAGACATTCCATCAAGTTCTATGATTATTATTCATCTTTCCCACAAGACGTCATCCGCAGTAGTCAGCGACGCGTCAGCACTTTCCTTATCCAGTATACTTATCTCAGCATCCCATGGAATGGTCATGCATTATCCTTAAGGCAGTCATGTCACACGTCACACAATCCTTTGGGGTTTCACCTTCATCAAACCTCTATATTTCCCTTTCCCCTCAACATCTCTAGACGAGATTCAACCATAGGAGAGCTCTAGGTATTTTCCTATCTCTTGATTATTTTCATCTTTTTTCCTTTAGTATTCCTTTCAATATTGATTATTCTTTCTCATGGTTTATTGCTTATTGTTCGTCCTCTTCTTTCCCATTTATTCAGTTATTCCTTACCCTGTTTTATATTTTCCCCTTTTCCTCATTCTTGCCATGCGTATACCCCTTTTATTATTCTCAGGGTTCCCTTATTGAGGCAGTTATTCCCATGAGCTGGTAGAAACATATATAAGGACGCCATGTAGTAGTATAGTTTTCTCTTAACTTCGACTTGGTTTCTTTCTCCCCTCTATTGCTTGCCCAACTATACTATCTCCCATACCTCAGGTGTTACTTGAGATACTTGGGTTTTAGTTGTTGACCAAATAGAACAAAGATCCCTAACAACGTCTGACACCGCTCAAAAGAATGTATGCTGCTGCAGGTATGTAACACTGCTTGCATTTGAAGAATTATCGACGGTAATCATTTCGACAGATTTGAACAAAGCCTCTGCAATATCAACAGTTAGTTGCAGCGATTGTAAGAAATTTCAACGACTTAATTCCATGATACGACCTGGATTAACAGAAGTCGAATTTTGCAACCTATTTATGAAGTGTGGATTCTGCGGCATCATCACAACGTGGGATGTTAGCCCATTCCATTTTTGTCCCGTAAATACGACAGATGAAGTACCTACTAATGTGGACTCGGACTAAGAAAAATGCAAGTCATAATTCACAGAACCTTGGATTAAATCGATAGTAGAAAGTATTAAACGGGTATTTCTTGGTATTTATTTAGATAAAAACGAAAATCAGAATAACATCAGAGTAAGCAAAATAGAGAGGTTCTAATGCATTCCAATTGATGAACTCAAAACAGGAAAGGAAGAGAACGAGAATGAAAATCAATTATCGGGAGAAAGACAAAAAGATGTAAAAGGGAGAAAAGACCAACATGAGTGAGCGGATAAACGAGCATCAGCAGTAAACCTTCACCAGTGCTCAGCACCAGCGAAGTAGGAGACGCCTGAAGGGCTTGAAGGAGACCTGGGGAAGAGAGCGAATGATAACGATGAACTTTTGCTAGTGTTCTATACAGCGATCTTGAAGGTAGAAGTTGCAAGATGATGGAGTTAAAGTATGTCGGACGAGATTCGATGCCATGGAAAGGAAGCAAGAAGGACTTTGACTGGTGCTCAGCACCAGTAAAGTGTGGTTAGTGGTAGTGGGTATTCAAGTTGAAGTTGAACAACTCTGAGACTGGGAAGAACTTGAAAACGATAAAGTCATGAGCCTTGTGACTGATGATGGGTTCGGCCGAGTCCGCCAACTCACCGCTGGAAGAATTTCTAACTTGAAGTTCGTGCTGAACTTTGAAGGACCCCTCCGACATCATCTCAAGGTTCACCGGTGCTGAGCACTAGTGAAATTTACACCTCCTCACACACCCCCGGCGGTTTACTGTTATCTACATGCTGTTCCTGTAGTACATTCAAGTTGATCCTTCAAGCTCTCCCACTGCAAATTCCCTGGACTTGTTACTCAATGTACGGGTCTTTGTATTTCGCATTTTCACACCCTGTGTCGATTTCCTCAATCATCCGTAAGAGCAATTATTCTTTCTCAAATTCTGTAGCATAACTTGTCATTTAAACAGATCATGACCTCCAAACATCTCTTGGGTTGACATCCTTGTTAAAAAAGCCAAGATTCATCCGGAATGGGTCAACCAAGTGAAGTCGTCTTTCATTGGTGATTTATCTGGTAACGTTGCTCGAATTAGTGTGGTAGTAGATGCACATACATGTAAATGGACAAATAACATCTGGTGATTGATCTACGCAAATGTACCTGTATGGATTTTTTGGAGCAGTATCAAGCAACCTTTACAACAATCTCCCACTCCACGGTTGTCCAGTTTCTTCCCAACGAGAGCTGAGATCATGGCAGCTATGTTAACAAACAAGCAGCGAGCTGAGGTACCTGATAATCATCCTGCCTCCTTGAATTCAAGAGCAGTATCTGGCACCGTCCCTGACGTCCAGTTTCCTCAGCCAAATCCAAACTCCCATCAAAGATATGGCGAGACTTGGCAGCAATTTTTCGCTAGAAAAGCAATTAGACATTCTAAGATGGTTGAGAAAGAGACGCCAACTGCTACAACTGCATGACTCAACTGGCAGAAGGAGAGTGAGAAATTCAATGCTCCTGGCAAAAGTGGAGCAAGGGTTTTTTGTTGGGAGGATATCGATGGCTTCCTTATCCGAACAGAAGTATATCGCAAAGAGGTTGAGGACTTTTGGCATACAGTCCCCAATACACACAAACGATTTAATACTTTTGATAGAGAGTGGGACATCTGTGAGGAGTTTGATCCCGAAGCATGTCTGGAAGATGACAATGAGTCTGACTATGGGGACAGCCCATACACGTGGTTAATGGCAGAAGATAGTGGTAAAGAGTTGCAGACAGCCTCTCACAGATTCACAGACAAAGATCCAGTCCATGTACGACATGAAGACGCATGGAGAAAGGACCTGTTCTCAGTTTTTGGATGGGAAAACAGTCATGGTGGCCGTGAAACTTCAATAGAATACATCTGCCTGCTCGATCAGATTCTTTATGAGCGATTTGGCTTCGATCCTGGATCCTACAGTAGAAATGATGGTTCAGAGCCATTGCCACAGGAATGGGAAAAGAATGCCTTTCTCGTTTTACAAGAGCCGAGTCCAGTTGATAGGAAGTACAAGCATTCCATCCTTGACTTCATTTCATATCTATTATGTGCAAATATGTTACAAGCCATGACCTGGGACTTGAGCTCAACACATACATACTCCCTTCACCATGAGTTCCTTGATGGGCTCGGCAATATTGAAAAGTGGCTGTTGGATAAAGATACGATCTTTGTCATTGGACCCACCTTGCAAGCTGTGAACAGCGGGGAATGGAAACTGGCAATACACAATCCAGCTTCAGCCCTTCGATGTATTCAATGGCTATCATCTCTTGGTATCGAAGAAGTCTTGCGTCTCCTTGCGAAGAGAGGAATACCATTCAATACAATTTCTCGCAGTCCTGCACTTATAGCTCAAGAGTCCTCATCTATGTCGACCCAGCAAGGTAGTTATTTGGCTAATCTTGGCATCACGTGGCCACACAGATACCAGTTCGATGCTGCGGATTATGTCGCATATAAAGCGGCTCAAGACAATTTTTTCCAGCAACCCTATGATTGTGCTGCACTCTAGAAAGGTGGGATTATATGGCAGCTAGCAGTGGAATTCCTCAATCCTGGAGTCATTTGTGCTGGTCCTTCCAAAGATGCACTAGACTTTGGCATAAAACTTTGCTCACCCAGTAGTGAAGACTACTATGATGACGACCTGATGGAGGAAGAACTTGATCTCATTTGTGGAGTATATAAGGTTTATACAGGTGGGTTAACTTGTAATATTATATGCACTATCTGAGTCATTGAAATAACAACTCCAGGGAAAGGAATTCAAGTTGCACATTACTCCTGGTGGCCAAAATATACCTTATGGGAGAAAAGCGTTTTTAACATGGGATATTGGTGTGGGTTCACAGAGCAGTGGTTCTAAAGGCGACTTGATGAAATTCGGAGCAACAAAGCTATTTGCAAAATATCAGGGGAGTAGTATCAGAGTGGCATTCCAAGGACTCAGATCGACAAAAGCGTGGCCCTCTCTCTTGCACAGAGGAATGAGGATGCGGCAAGAATGTTCATAGATGGTTTTGATTTTCCATAATTTCTGTTCCCCCACAAATCCCCACACTGTTTTGTATATCAAACATGTTTTAGCTGAAACTTGGAATGTGCAGCTGTGAATTTAAAAACAAGTTACTTGAATTACAATACAAGTTGTATGTTCTTAAACAAAGAAGATTACGATATGGAAGGTATGGTCTGTGACCAACGATTTTCTGAAGAAAGGCATCGTAAGCTATACAAGGCTAGAAATAATAGCAACAATTTGAAATAAGACTGTTACATCAGTCATCAATAACTTTACTATTCCTATATATCATCAGTTTAAAGTTGGGACATGGTCTCGGCGTTTTCCTCGACGTCCTCAGACACAATCCCACCAGTCCAACTGAAACTTGCCAGCTCATAGTCGTTGTCTGAGCAATGTTGGGTATCCTGAGAAACTTCCAATGATGTAGAATCTCTTTGTTTTTTCGATGCCAAATAGGAACAATGCACCTGGTACAATATTTGTCCCAACTTCTCCTCAAATTCATCTACTATGTGATTAATGACTGCGTCAGGAAGCCAAGGTGGCAGGAAACATGATGTAATTGTTTGATGTGATCCCAATGTAAGGAATTTGATATCACAAAGTCCACGGTCGCTCCCATTCATGCTCAAATAATCCAGTAGAATCGAGCATACAGGGCAGCAACATTTGGAGACCCCTATCAGAGTCTCGTTCATTGGCTAGTATCATTGCATCAGAACGCATAGATCAACAGAGAAAATAAGAATTTAGAAACCTGTATCGCAGGTTCAGCATATGGACTATCACCAACCATAGCCTGGCAATCTGGATAAGATACAAGTGCTGCTAAAAGAGCTTCACAGTGTATTCGTCCTTTGCCTTTCCACATGTTTTTGAATAGTTTCACCAATGTTGTTTTCCCATTTCTGGGATCAATTACCTCCATTTTTTTTATCGCCATTTTAGCAAGCGTTGCATCATAATATCTTGTGTCTTGGGTGTCTCTATTATCACGGAGTCCATAGAAACCAACACGGGACATGACATCATCAACCAAAGCATCCCATTTCATTCTATGACTCTCTTGAGATAATAGAAGATATAATACCTTCATGGTTATCTCTGGTACTTTGTTTTTTCCTGAATTCTCTACCCAGACAACGACGTCATGGACAGCTTCTGGAAAGAGGATCTGTAAACGCAACCAACATCGATATGGCTCGATCTCAGGAAGGTGCCTTCTATTTGATACTGTGGGATCAAGGTCAAGAATATCAGTATCTTTCTGTGCTCTATCAAAATCCTCCTAATCCTCTGCATCCTCTGTGTCATCTGAGTTCATATTTTCGTCATCACCCCCTGCAGCTTGATCCACTCCTGTGCCCGTATCTTCCTGCACTGTCTTCACTGGGACTATAGCTGCTGTAGTCGTATGAGACATACTTCTAATAACTGCTGAAAGATAATTTTCCATAGCAGTAGATTTGATCATTGGGCAAAGGAGACTCTGAATGATACAGACGAGTTCGATATGGGACTCCAGTGTCTCTAGTAATGGTGCATAAGGATTATTTTTCAGCTCCAAAAGGTCCTTGACAGCTTTTGTATATAGACCGAAGATTTTAAGAAATAGACAATGAAATTCACGATATGTGCATTGTATATAAACTGGCTGCTTTTGGGCTAGATCAAGTTTCATCAAGTTGGGAAAGGGTTGGAAGTCGAACCATCTGAGGCTGGAGTAAACCTGAAGGCAGTCAAGAAAAGTAGTGTCGGATGCCTGAGGAGGGAGGTTATGAGATCTTTCCCACTAGAGATTTTCTATAGAGAGTTGAAGGATCCTTTTGAACTTGGTCTCATAAAAGGGACTGTTGATGAGCCTTCTCTTGATTTTTCCAATAGATTGCCCAACCACAAAGTGCATGAAATGGCTCATGAGCCTCCTATTGTCACTATCACTTGTTCAGCAATCTCAGATAAAGTTCATCACCTGCACCACATGATCATTAAATGTGTCCTTGAAGACCTGGATACGTTCCAAGTCTGTGTTATGTTTTCCGTGCTCTAAAATACTGCTGCAGCTGAAGTTCATCCTTTGAAGTAATATGGTTTGAGAAAAGCAGTGAGATATAATTACTAAAAGACTTACCAGTTGTCACAAAAATGCTTGGCCATAGGATATTGGCATTTCAAGTCAATATTGTTACTCTTGAATTCAACAACTTGAATATGGAGAGATAGCGGATCCAGAGTCTTCTCAATGTTATACATGTTTCATGCCATGTTAAAGTGGCAACTTTCTAGAGAGTTAGTAAATTTTGGCGGTTGAGCAACACATGTCACTAACGACAGTAATGACTCAGATTGACCTGCGACCATCACTGCAACAACCTCGAATTCTCGAACAGACAGCATAGCGAGTGCAACCACCTCTCGCAATTTTTTTTGAGTACTAGGGGTGACCTGATTGGGTACTCTATCGTCATGGCCAATATGAGCCTTGCTTTGAATGATTTTGATCATTTGAGTAATGGCATTGAACTTCGTAAGTTGGTGATAGCGCCGGCTAGAATTTTCGTGTGCTATTATAGGGTAGCAAAGTAGCCAACTTGAGTCCTGATGATAATTGAATCTGCCAATCGATCATGATTAGCCTTTGGCAACTTGAAGGGTTCGAGTTGATGAACTTGAAGCCACTGGCAAAACTTCCGAGTTCACTAGTGCTCAGTGCCGGTGAACTGTGGAAGAGGGGCACTCTGAGTTGGGTTGTAACTATACTGACTTACTTTAATAAAGTTGCCACACTGTGAGTCGCTTCTTTGCAGTGGCACCTGCGAATCACGGTACGTTTCTGTCATGATTCTAATACATCACAAGGTGGCGATTGAGTCGCCTAGCTGAGTCAGACCTCGAGGGCAATGGGTTGCAGAGACCGAATAAGTAGAATGTCGTGTAGTCAAACTTCTGTAAAGTTGAGAAAAAGAAAAATGTCGGACCTTTGATTTGGAATTCCTTAATCCGAACGTCGATTGAAGTCTAATTTTTAGTCCAGCGAGTGGCAGAGTCAGCCTATCAGGCCTCATGAGGACTGCGGCCGGGCAGCTACGGTAACTCAGTGATGTAGCTCAGGGGAGTCGATATTGATGTTCTGTGTTTCTTTTGAGTCTTGATTCTGAGTGCCTCTCCACTGGTGAGTACTTAACGGATCGTTTCAGCTTTAGTTCACTTTGTTTATAGGCCTACACTAATATCGACCAGATTCCAATGACTTATCACTGCGGCTGCCACAGCAAATGGCCCTCCGAGTCAAGGCTCTCTCGCGGAACTTCACCAGCACTGAGCGCTAGTGAAGTTCACCATCTCCAAGTCATCCGAGTCTGAGTTGAACCGCTGATATGTGTAATCTAGTGGCAGCCAAGGAGTTTGCTATATGCCTATAGCTGATACAAAAGGAACGTTATCGGTGCGAGGGTGTCCATGAAAGTTTGAACAACAACCACTAGGTCTGAAAGACCGACTAGAGGTGGTGCGAAGTGTGCGATAAAGGCAAGATTATCTGCGAATCTTTCACTGAAAATCAAATGGAAGCGCGAGGGTTGATAGAGGTCCTCAGTCAAATGCCTAATCGTTTGAGTGAAACCCAAACAATTACAAGGCGAAGGCAATAGCAACGAGATTTAAGACAAAAGCGCGAGAATTATGGCAAAGCTAGAATGAAGACGAGCGATAAAACTGAATATTGCAATAGAATTTAGATCACAAATGATCACACAACTAGGAGAGCAGGATAATGAGCTGGTATTTCTAAATAGTGTACAGGCTTTTATATGTAAATTTCGAACTAAAACTAAAGGAGTAAAGTGAAAATATCACTAATAAAACAAGCTAATAAATCAGTTTTAGATGGAATCAAAACATCGGAAATAATCGCTAAAATCGCAAGACAATAATGAGAAACTAAAATAGGAAAGTGTAGTGATTGTGGGAATGGAGTGTTGCTAATTTTACTAAAAAGGAAATAGAAGTTTATTGTCTTTCAAAAACAAAAGATAAATGCGAACAAAAGGAAAATAGTGAAACAAGAGAATGGAATGATGAATAAAAGAACAATTAAAAAAAGAGACGATCGGAGAACTGGTGCGATTGAGCAACGATGACGATAGCGGCGAGATACGATAGCGATGACGACGCTAAATGATCACGATGATGGTCTTGTTTACGTGGATTATTACAGACGTTCAAGAGCTATTGTGAGACGAATAGTGATAATTTTAGCGCATTTTGGAGGATAGAAGTAGCAGGGGGCATATCACCGCTCGACACTCTCTTCAATTCGAGCTCTACTAGGTGTCTTTACTTCGCCGGTGCCGAGCATTAGCGAATGTCTATCATTGTTGCACACGTTCTTACTCGCTCTCTCCAAGGACTCTTCCGAGTCTACATTTTGCTGGTGCTGAGCACTGGCAAAGTTTTAATTCTCCACCCTCTCAAGATCTGGTGGGCAACGTTCTCGGATTCTAGGCTAGCATGGAGTCAGTTTGCATCTGTGGCTGGTCTTTCTCACAACCTGGCACTTTCACTAATCATAAGTGCATATATCAATCATCCAAAAAGCGTCTCTCTAACGCTCTGGATAAAGCAAAACAACTTTGGAAGGGTCCAAAAAGGCGTCGTATTCAAGAATCGTCCTTAGAGGCCAAGACGAATGAGGTTCCTCTAGCAGGTTTAATACCTCGACCTACAGATCCGGTGGTCCCTGAGTCAGTACCCACAATGGAGGTCAGCTCGTTTGATTACAATAACACTAAACTGGCATTAACTGATTGCTCGCAGACTGTATTTATTCCAGTAGATTTGACAGATGCCAACCAGGTCGATGACTCTCACATGACTATGATGGAGCATAGACCTTGGACCAAAAGGCTCAATCATCGACTGCCTTGCAGGTTCAGAGATCTCCTACTACAACCACTACCTTTACCACCACCATCTCTTGCCCAGTCCACTGTCTCCACTGACATACATTATTCACAAATAACAGTAAATAGTACGACAGGTTCATTGGGCTCAAGCCATGGGAACTTGCACCTCCGTCTTTCACAAATATTCACCACAACACACAACAAATTTGGGCTCTCACGACAGTACTATGCTGAAAATCTGCCTTCACATAATCCCGAGGAGCATAATGAGCTGTCAGATATCCCGTCTTAGTACCCTTAAACTTCCTCTCTACAGATATTCCACCTATACCTGAACTATAACTCATTTCGTTTAGGTGAGTGGTATTGGAATAGTGGAGTTCAGAAATTGCAGTCGAGCTTTAGAGAGCTGTTAGACATTGTTGGAGATTATGGTTTCAATCCCGCTGCTGTTCGAGATACCAAATGGGACAAGATTAACAATAAACTCGGTAGTGGTAGTGGTGAAGAATGGCTGGATAATGATGCAGGATGGGAGCATACACCCGTGACCATCAAAGTACCATATCAGTTATGTCGTGGCATCTCAGCAGATTCTGGTGCTGGTCCTCACAGTTATATAGTAAAAGATTTCTATCACTACAGTCTGGTATCCATCATCCGGGAGAAGCTTTCGAATTCGACAGGAAATCAACATTTTTACTACAAGCTGTATAAACTACATTGGCAACCGGATGGGACCCCATGTCCTGTACATGTGCAGGGTGAAATCTACACATCTCCTACATTCCTTGATGCCCATCATGAACTGCAAAATTCCCCTGCAGAGCCAGGATGCGATCTTCCACGAGTGGTCATTGCACTGATGTTCTGGTCCAACGCTACACATCTTGCATCTTTTGGTGATGCAAGGATATTGTTATGCCGTCTCTTGTACGATGTGCAGAACGGTGATCAAGCATAGAGAACGAAGAAGCACTGAGGGAGTGATCAAGAGGGGTGATGACTTAGAATTCTAACTCTGGCTAATACAGGAGTATCTAGTCGAGTTAAATAAGGAAGGTAATGCCCTATGCCCTAATCATGTGTCCGGTGTATCTATGATCCTATGCCGGCCAAGGTATAACTATGTACCGAGATAAGATAAGATAACTACTTGGAGATGAAAATAAGAAAAAACGAAAGTCTGTATTACATTATCCCAGGCTATATAATCTTTGTCCCAAAGATTCACCTTTTAGCTCCTGGATGTGAGTCGTGGAATTTGTTGATGGCCTCTAGGGCATTCATTAAGTTGGAACGCGGTTCCCATGTATCGTCTTCCGAGGGGTATCCTTTCCAATAAACAAGGTATTCCAAACGATTTCTTCTTTTCCTGCTATTCTTGATGAATTCGACCTCATATTCCACTTGTCCTTCGACATCGATAGGGTTTGGTGGGGGAGGTGCAGTTTGGATAGGGAATGTAGGTTCATGGTAGGGGAGTAGCAGCACTTCATTAAATACGTCGTATATTCTCCAAGAGGTGGGTAGTTTGAGACAATAACTTGAACTTTCTATTGGTTCAAGGACTTCGAACGGACCGTATCGATAATCTTCGAGTTTTGGTGTCGGTCTTTGTGACTTGATATTATGGCCTTCTAGCCATACTTTGTCTCCTTTCTGATAGTTTCTAGAAACACCTTTGGTACGATCGTAATATTGCTTCATTATTTCCTGCAATTTGGCTAGTGAAATTGCAGCATTAGTGCGCGCATATTCCATCCCTTGAACAAAATCGGTGGCAGATTGGTTGTTGGTAATTAGAAGGGGATTTTCTATGGTGAAAGAAGGGTCTCCTCCGTACATCATCCTAAAAGGAGTGGTTTTTATAGCATTATGGTATCGGTTATTAATTGCGAATTCCGCGATAGGTAACCACTGAGCCCAATCATTTTGGTGGAAGTTGGTGAAGATTTGTAGGTATTGTTCCACTTCTTGATTAGCGCGTTCGGTTTGTCCATCGGTTTGTGGGTGATACACTGTGCTAGGCACTTCTTGGATTTTGAGTAGGGAGTATAATGCCTTCATGAATTGTGACACAAATTGTAGTCCTCGATCGCTAATAACTTTGGATGGTATGCCGAATCTACAAAAGACAAAAGTGAAGAATATTATGGCGACTCCTTTTGCTGTAATAGTGGAAGTGGTTGGTCTCAGGATTTTCATTTTGGTGTAGTAGTCAATAATTACGATGATCATGTCGAACCCTTGGCTATCGGGTAGAGGTCCAATTAGGTCTACCGATATGGTTTTCCATGGTATCGACGGTGTTGTAATTGGTACGAGTGGTGCTCGTCTTTTGGAGTGATCGATCTTTGTTTGTTGACACCTTGAGCATCCTTGGACGTATTTGGTGACATCTTCTTCCATGTTTGTCCAGCGATAGTTTCTTTTGATTAATTCGAGAGTGCCTTTAATTCCAGGATGTCTGGCAGTAGGTGCATCGTGGTGATTGTTTATTATCTTTTGTATAGATTCATGGTGTTTGTTATCAACGTGTATGGGGGTATTTGAGGATCGAATTGTTGTGTCTGTTGAGCCAAATCCTTGTGTTCCTCTGGTTGTGTCTGTTAAGGACTGTGTTACCACAATTTGTGGTTGTGCGATATGTTCTATAATGAGTTGAGCGATCCTGTCGCCTTTCTTGAATGAAAACTCTCGATCTCCTCTATTGAAGAGTAAAATTTGAAGTTCGCCTCGATAAT
>QGOD01000238.1:327-18616 GCA_003313065.1 Sarcodon sp. MG97
GATCCAGGGCTAACGCAAAGTATCCTCAGCAACGAAGTGCCAATGGCGGAAGCAAACCAGGCTTTCAGTGAAGATGGATCCGATGTGGACCAACAAGAACTGACGCTGACTAATCCCAATTATGATTATGAAGATTTCAACCGTCTCAGCGATGACAACAATAAGAATGATGATGAAGGACACGGAGATTTCAGTGATGACGACATACTTATCGCTATGGATGATATGTATGGTATTGGGTCTTGTGGGACCTACTCCTAGCACCATACAACTAGCTGTCATTCAAACTTACCAGTGATCTCTTCACAATAGGAAGGTCTGTAATGGTTGGGGAGTTTTAGAGGAACAAGGGTCAATGTTTCAGCATTATATTTTGTAAATGAAAGATGAGCTACTAGACCTCATTCGGCTTCCTGCTAGTTCTTGTAGCAAAATATATTGTCTGTTCAAACATATTTCCCTGTTGTCCCATAATCTTACATCTCCGCGCTACTGTCCATTTGTACACCTTCCCTCACCTTTGTTCCCCATGCCCAGCAACTGTGACCATCTTCTCCCAACTACACACCACGCTTGTTCCTATCATAGACTAATCGCCCAACGTTCGAACTCCCGAGACTTTGTACCTGATTATAAGTAAAAAATTTCGTGCTAACTGTTCTATAGGTTTGGAATCTAATACATAGACTAAATACATAGTAGATACCAAATGAAATGCCCACCCAATGGCTATAACAATGCTCACCCTGACAGAAGGATGGCGTGACCATAGTCCAGGTAGAACAATGTTTTGGTACAATACTTGTATATCTATTAATCAATGTGTATGGTTTATATAGGTAGATAAAGCCTGTGCTGCGATCCGCAATGCTTCTGGGTCTATTGTAATACATGATCTGTACTATGTAATTCTTAAAAAGAAAGATCAGTTATATTAATTATTGCGTGCAGTTTATATATGTAGATAAAGCCTGGGCTTCCATCTGCAAGCCTGTGAAGAAATGATGTTCTGGCACAACACTTTAAGTTCTATTGTAATTCCTTATAATATATGATCTGTACTATGTAATTCTTTGAAAAAATGGTCCATTCTTATAATGATTGTGTTCGATTATATATCTATATAAGGCCAGATATACCATTATAACTCTCTGGCGGTCCGCTTACAAATTATCAACTCCGACTGGTCATGCCAGCGCCTCCCCGGTTTCCTGATGTAGACAATTCTTATAGGATTATATTCAGCAGGCAGGCTACAGAGTATCCTGACCGCGGCAGCTAAAGAACCAGAGGGGTCATTCGAAGTAAGACATCATTTGCGTCAATATCAATCCAATATAGTCATCGTCGGAAGTTTGTCCCCCTCCAATGACTGAAGTCGGTCCGAAATATCAGACAAGACACAAGCATCTCATTCCATCCAAATGTACAATCAGATAGCTAATAAAAAAATAAAGTTGAAATGCGGTATATATTCACCAGTGAAATTCCAAAACAAAACAAAAGTGTAATGTTGATTATGCAATGCAAGAGAGAACTGAAGGCAACGGCAAACAAATATCCCGAGAGAGGGAATAGATCGAATGTCGTCCATCAGAAATAAAAGAGGCGGCAGTCACTGATGCCTGTAATGATCGATCCTCTGCATTCCCACCGGAATAGTCGCAGCATACGGATCTTGGATTGGCCAGTAAGCGGAGTTCTTGTCTACTGCCTCCTGCAATCCGAGCTCTTTATTCAACTGCTTTGCCCTATTTGCCTTTCTCCTCCTACAGCACTTCCAGATGCAACACCCGACTAGACTCAGTACGAACACGAGGCAACCAGCAAAAATATATGGCCAATGACTGAGAATGCGTGCTTCGTAATGTTGTTTCTTTTCTTGCGAGCTTATCGGAGATGTCTTGCCTTGAGATGGGGGAAGAAGGGCATGGGCAGCATCTCCAGAGACGTCGACACCGTTCATTCGAACCTTGACAAAGTCTGCGCGGGCCGCTCCGCGATCTGTGATAGGTAAAAGACGAACGAATGGATCGTAGTTTGACTTTCCCTTCACGCTGTCAATGCTTGTTAGTCCCACCAACATCGTTACCAAGAACTGGAGCTCACAAGTTACCAAAGTCGATATACGTATACGTATTTCTTACTAAAGGAACAAAGGTCAGAATATATCAAACGCAACCCTGAAAAATCGCACAAAATGCCATTCCAAGGATAATATCATATTCGCCAAGTAAACTGAACGCGGATGTGATGGGTTGGAACTTACTGGCATGAGTAACACGTAACACAAAACCGGAACATTCGAACTCACAGATCCAACGCATTGAGTATTACCGCTTGCGTCTTTGTAGTTGAACTCTGACATCACAACATCTAGCGGATGGACAAAGATCTCCACTCCACCGAATATAAAGGTCAAGTTTACAAGAGAGTCGCATGGTACTGTCCAATATCCGTTCGTTGTATCGTAAGCTGCTCCTGGAACACGTCCGTAGATTGCATCGGACATGGCTCGAGGGACCTGTGGCAAGGTATACCCTGAATCTATCACCGCAACAAGCTGATTCGTGGGGGCTGAAGGAACGAAAGAATCCACTTGAATGGGGTTGCCGTCCGGACCAATCACACCGTTGGTGTCAGTAAGCATTTGCCAATGTTGGTCTGCATCTGTGAGCCTGTGAACTTTATTAACAGTCAAGTTGCGCATCGAGGTAATGTTTCTGTATTGTGGCAAGACTTCGGAGATGGTCATCTGACCCGTCCATTGCTGACTGGGATCGTTCTGTCGATTTAGGAGCATAGTGATGTAGTTGGAGGTGAAGTTATTTGCAGAGAAAATACGGTTTAGTACGCTGTCGCCAGTCGCATTGTCAATCTTATCGGAAATCTTAGATCCAGTATTCGGACCCAGACCCATCAGACCAGAAAAACCTTGACTTTGTATGTCCATTGAAAACGTAGAAGTGTCTTGGACACGAACTGTGACAAAAAGGTAAGTCAGAAGTAAAGTGCCAGAGGATGGTTACGAACGATATGCTTGATCCTTGACGGTGTACATTCCCAATGCGAAATCAGAGGTGCTGATATTACCTTCACAAGAATGCTGAGAACGGAGGAGCTTTTCAAAGTAGTTTCACACACACACCTGTAGCTGTCCCAACTGCGTACACCAATTTTTCTGGTTGGCCCAAATCTTTAGTTCCTGGAACATCACCGGTGACCCATAAATCACTACTCCCTGTAGGCAAGATGCATGAAGAAGACGTCGCATTTCAGCGAAGTAAGTTGACTGTACCTGTATCCAAGAGAACGGGAATGGTCCTCCCTCCGAGCGTTATGTTGCTGATATATTCGGCATTCAGGGTATTCGTGACAGGAATCTGATCATTCCCTCTTCGAACAAATGAGTTCAATTTAGTGTATCGTACATAAAAAGGAATCCTGGCGGCTGCAGAAAGCTGGACGCCGACAAGGAATAAAAGATAAAAAGGAATGGAATGCCACATTCAGAAAATGAGTGCTTGAAAGAGGGGTATTTGTGTAAAAGAGTGATGGTGTGGTAGTAAGCACTAATGGGCTCAATAACGGTTATGTGCGGTTTTTGATTGGCTGCAGGCCCGTGTGGCCCGGCTTTACCACATTACCTCCGAGTCGAACGGAAATTTGTGTCGCTTAAATAGACAAGCCTAACTTGCCCACTGACCACAGCAATAATATCTTAGACAAAGCAAAGTAGACTAATATTTCATACGTTTGCACATAGCTATAGAGAGCGCAATCTGCATGGGCTGAGCGCCGAGGTGTTGTTAATGGCGCGTTGACGCAGGATGCGGAAAAGGAACAATCGCTTTTTGCACAGCACTGACGGTCGACTTGCAGCACCTCCACGCGATTGACTTGAAGTTGGCACAATCAAGCTTAACATATTCACCACAACCGTTGGCGCTTGTCACTGGCGAACTCTCGATACCTCTGACGTGGCAAGTCCCGTCCGTTGACCATGAATTTCGAATTCCACCTCGTCGAGATTCTTGCCATAGTATCTATTTTCTTTCAAACTGCATCTGCTGTAGACGACCGGCTTCGGCTGCGAGTACTTGGTGAACGAAAAGACGCCCGACATTTTCAGAAACGAGGAAATATAGTCGGGACTTCCTCTCTCTCAAACTCGGGAGACATCACATACTATACGAGCATCACGCTCGGTGGAGCTAATTTTTCTGTCTTGATCGGTGCGCTTGGTCTAAATCTCGTGTTTTGTTCTACAAATTGACGTTTGGTAAGATACGGGAAGGTCAGTTCATTTACGTGTCATGTTTCCATCTACAAGGGCTATACAACCAATAGCTCCGATCTGTGGGTCGCCGGAGATGTCTCCAATTCGCAAAGCACCGGGAAATCTGCCAGTGTCGTCTATGATGTCGGGAGCGCTTCAGGTAAATATTATGGGATCTTCAATCTCCTCCCCTCATTCTGCCGTTTCCAGGTCCGGTATATACAGCCCCTCTCAAATTTGCTGGATATGACATTCAAGATCAAGCATACAGCAAGTCCCTGGCTTCCTGTTTAGTCGCTCATTCAAATTTATGCTCTACAGTTGAAGTCACTCCGGATACTACAAATATAGTCGGCAGTGGGTTGATTGGTCTGGGACCCAATGCAGGCTCGCAAGTCTACGCTTCGCTGGCAACTTCTGCCGGGGATACTGTTTTAGATAGAATCTTCAAACAAAACACCTCTACGCCCAATTATCTGACTGTGCTCATGGGCCGTTATGATGACCCGACAGATACGTTCCCTGGAGATCTGACGGTCGGATCTGTCTTGCCCGGGTATGAGAACGTCAATAATCAGCCAAAACTGGCTGTCACCAAAGGTTCGTGTCCTCGCGCTTTTACGATTTTGATAATCAATACTTTCCCTCTCTCAGTATCTTCACTTGAGTCTGGCAATCAACATTGGCAAACTTTGCTAGATGCAGATGGCGTTCTCGGCCCAGACAACAATTCGCTCTCGTTGGCGACAGAAGTACAGTCTACGAGCAACAGCAAACAACTAACTGTCGTTTTCGATACTGGTTATTCGCTCCCACAAGTCCCCAAGTTTGTATTATTTTTTCAGCTGTAGTTAAGCTTGTCAACTCATATTTTGCAGATACTTGTCTGATGCCATCTATGGTCGAATTCCTGGGGCGACATACGTGAATAGAACTGACACAGGGCCAATCTGGCAACTTCCTTGCGACAAGGAAGTCAACATGACATTCATTTTCCAAGGGAACAAGTTTCCTATTCATCCACTTGATACCAACATGTCAGTCTTAACATGCTCCCACAATATGACGCTAATAATGGGTTTAGAGATATAAATATAACGGACAGCAGCGGAAACAAAGTTTGTCTGGGTGCAGTAAGTACATTCAACTTCCTCAATACGATTACGACCAACATATCATGTACAGTTTCAACCGTCGACCCAATCTACTGGTGGCAATTTCGATGCGATTCTGGGGATGGCCTTCCGTAAGCTGACGTCTCCAATATCGAATCCTAATCTCGAATGTTGATGCTTTGCATATCTCTAGTCCGTAATGCTTATTTGGTATTAGGTTCATCCATCGTCGGAAAATTGCCGCTGAACTCGGAATTTCTAGCTTGTCAACTATGGCGATTTCGTGCAAGGCACTTCAACTACGGCAAACCCTTATATCCAGCTCCTGTCAACGACGAACGATACATCAGAGGCCCACCTCGACTTCGTGAAAGTGCGCATGAACGGCCAAGACCAGACGAACTGGTCCCTCCTCCCTCCATCGTCAAGTGGCAGTCCCCCCACTTCCTCGTCAACGGGATCTAGCTTCGGCCAACAGCTCAAGCATTACGCGCCTATCATTGGTGCTGTCGGCGGCGGTCTTCTGCTAGCTTTATTGATCGCAGTGGTGTGTATGTGCAGGCGTAAAAAGAACAGTCGGCCTACATTCTTCAATGGCCGAGGCACGAGGTATCAGCCGTTGGAAGATCCTGCTCCATTGGGGGCTGTAGATATGCATTTAATGTATACTAACGGGCAGCAGGAGCATCATCCGTATTCAGGACCGCCACCTGGATACCGCGAGACGCCACGAGAGAGAACGGGAGACTACAGAAATCCATGGGATTCTCGGTTTTGATCCTCTGTTCAAAGATCGCTGTGTACTGTTTTATATGCTACTAGATGCGTCTGTTCTTCGACAGTGTTAGTTATCTATATAATGGACATTCGCTCTCGCACTTCTATTGTTTTGGCTGATATCTTCGATAGGGATCACCATTTTTTTACCACTGGGAATTATTGGACATGGTACTTTCCTTGGCATTCACATCAAACAATAAAATTACGTTCTTTACTCGGGAAGCTCTGAAGATTCACGAGTATTCACTTGCTACAAATCGAATGTCCACAGCTATAAAGTTTTTCAACAGATAGAAACAATATATCGTCGGCGCCACCCATGAGGCCTGAGGGCTTACAGGTACTAGTTCTGATGTAATATCGAGTTACTATTATACGCGCTTTGATAACAGAGCACAGTAATGATGTTGACGTCTTTGAAACAGAAAAATCTTGTACCGTCATTGATTGTCCCACTGGTAGCGACGAGCTCCTCTCCTAAGCCGATTCCTAAATGCAAGCGTCAAAAGTCATCCACAGATAATCTTGTCTCTTCTCGAGGAATAATGGGGCCCAAATCGACAACGGCGTAGAAGGAAAAAGTTTTCGTTCCTTGTTTATTCGAAGTCGCTGCTCCTGTCTGTATGCGGGATGAGGGCGTGTCCGTTATTTCCGGGTCGTCGACACTAGGATCGTCAGATCGATATGTGAATGTAACCATGATGTTGAACTGGTCAAATAAGCAGACATTCCATAGCGATATTGCGGTCGAATACCTTGACATCTCCCTTGGCTTCTTTTCCAATCACAACTTCTCCACCAATCAACGTCATGTTAGTCTTCTTCTCCAAAACGCCAACAGTTCTGCTTTTCCCACTGATCCTTCCAGTTGTCCTCCGGATACGTTCGTCCAGCTCTGCATGCTCATCATCAAACATATCATTATCTTCGTCGTCATCGTACTCCCAAGCTTCTGCGAAGGCGGCTACCGAGAAAACCGATGTTGGAAGGGAGACTGCGAAAGGTGGACGCCTGTTTTCCGTTGCTGTAGTAAAGCTTTCTCTTGGTTCTACCGGTGACGTTGCCGATATAGATAGAATGTGTGTCCTTTGGACTGTCAATCGGACTTGGATTGGATCATACATAGGATTGGTAAACGATAGATGGAACGGGTATGTCTTTCCTGCCAGCATTCCGCCGCTGTTAAAGGTAGATTTCTCCTCTTCAGAGAGCACAGAACCCTTGGCCGGACGTTTCGCCGGCAAAGGCATCGTGTTCAAATGAGGCAAAGATACTGTTACCGATGGCATATAACTGGCTGCGACAAGTTTTATCTTATATCGCACGGTCTGTGGCTTCTGTTCTGGCTTGATCAAGATGTGGCGGCATGTTGGACAGCGCTTTGACTTTTTAGAGTGAAGGGGAATCCGCAGGGGTTTCAGGTCACTAAAGAAACAGTGAGATCAAATGGAAAAAAATATGTAGAAGCAAACCCTTGCCTTGATAATAAAGAAGAGGTCCAACTATTGGCCCATCGCTGTTCTAGCGTTGCAACTTCGCTGATACTTTCTAGATGCGTCAAGAATTCGACATCGCCGTCTCCAATTCCGCTGCCCATGCCACCTGCGGCAGAGATTTCCATCCTGGACCTGTACTCTGGCATCTCATCTCGGGTGGAGGACCTGTCCTTCCCAATCCGACTACGAGTAAGAGGGTTATATTTGACGACCCCAGGCACATCACGTGCCAATGCGCAAGACGCTGCTGCTGTGATAGGATTTGTGTGAATATGGTGTGAGGAAGCGGCGTGCACATGCGATGAAGAAGAAGACGGAACCGATGATGCACGTAAGAAGGGTTCAAAATGTTCCTTTAAACGATCAAATTCTAACGAATCCGGGGCAGAATCCTCAAATTTCTGAAGCTGACCTTGACTCAAAAATGAGGGCGGCGTCCGAACATCGTAAGAAGAGATTGGACTTACTGGCTAAACTCGTAGGTTTCTCAAAAGTGATACCTACTTCTGCGGAATCCCACCTACAATTGCTGCAATAGAGGAAGAAGGGTGGCTCGCCGAGTGTGGAATTAGGTATTCTGCCGTCTTCTGGTTCTGGAGGATCAGAAGGTACGACGGTAAGAGTATTCCTGCAGTTGGGACAGAGGAAGCAATTTCGAGCACATCTAAAAGTACGAAGGTCAATAATGACATTACAAGAATCGGCTACACCGATCAAACCTGTTCTTTTCACCACGAACGCTTGCACTAGGAACCTCGAACAAACAATTAGGGCAGTAATAGCCACTGACTTCGACCGAGACACAGCGATTGCACCGTACAGCATCACATTCCTCGCAGAAAAACAAGTTGTGAATTTCGTGAAACGAGTACGACGAAGATGGGAGATTCGGTGGGGGTGGAATAGAAGAGGGAGAGAGACATGGGCAATAATACTTGAGCGTTGGAGCCATCTTGTCAAACGGCCCAATATGTATGGACGACAATCGCGTCGCGTTCTTGATCTCTTTCTCTCATCGACGCGACTTACTCAAAATTTACGGCCATAACATATAAAGCAAAGAAACTCCCGACTCAGTTATCCTGTGCAAGTTATGTCTCAACAATTTGCTTCACCTGCGCCACTTCACCCAAGTACGGTCTCCTTCTCTACGAATAGTCATGGTATTCAATCCTGTAGATTATCATTCTAATATTCAAGCATGGTCAACGTCCTCTACACCTCCTCCTAGAGCATCTTCCTCACGAACTACCCGTCGAACGACAAGAAGCAGTAACTTGGTCCAGTCGACACAACCAGTTGTTGCATCAACCCAACACCAGCCTTACAATGCACATTATTACCACCAACCGCAGCAACCATACTACCCTCCGCCTCGCACGAATCCTCCTCGTTCCGTCCTCTCAACTAACACACAAGCACTCCATTCGACGTATTCTTCACGTTTACGGACTGGCACGACTTTACTAATGCAACCAATATTGTCAAACTCAACGACTACAGCCGTAGCTGGTGGTGGTAATACTGGGGGAGGAAGCGGAGGCGGAGCTCGGACTAGACGAGCCGCAGTGATTAATTATGCTGAACCTGGTTCTGGCGATGAATTGCCTGATGCTGGGGCCCTCGATTCAGACGACTCTGATTTCATTGCCAGCGGTGGCACAAGAACTGCTGTTCGTAGAATGGGTGGCCCCCGTCCTGGTGGACTCACAGTAGGCGGTTCAAGCGTCTTCCAAGTCGGAAGAGAAATTCGTAGTCCCCAGCCCACCCAAATGAAAACAGAATTAGACCAGAGCTATCTGGGGCTTGTCCCCCCTTCTAGATTTATTACCGCCAAGGGTGTTAACCCCACTCAACACCAATACTTGTAAGTCATCCTTTTCACACATCGGATGCCTTACTAAGAACCGTCTCAGTACTCCCGAGCAATTGGAACGTCAAGCGCAAAAACCTGCAGGTTTAGTTCCGATTCGTGTTGAGTTTGAGACTGACACGCATCGAATACGCGACTGTTTTGTTTGGAACCTTCATGAAGCTTTGATAACCCCGGAGAATTTTGCTCGTGTGTTTTGTACAGATTTGGATTTACCCCATCATCCTTGGGTAGAAACAGTTGCAAATCAGATTCGCGCACAACTGGAAGAACACGAGGGTGTTGCTTCCATGGATTTGAGTGTAATAGGGGACATTGGAATGGAAGAAGTTGATTCAGATCGGGAAGATAACGGGGGAGGTGTGGAAACGATTCCAGATTGTCGAGTGGTTCTAAGTGTAAGTTTTTTTTCGCGCTTCCTAGGAATTCCTCGCCATCTCCTTACGTTCAAACACAGCTTGATGTTCAAATCGCGACATATCACCTCCTGGATCACATTGAGTGGGACCTCCTCTCACCGCTCACTCCAGAGGAGTTTGCATCAAAGCTATGTTCCGAACTTGGTCTTTCAGGCGAAGCACACCCGTTAATTGCCCACGCAGTTCACGAAGAGCTGGTAAAACATAAAAGAGATGCCATTGAATGGGGAGTAATTGGCGGTGATCGCGAATTGCATCATTACCAAGTGGATGACTCCTCGGAAAGGCCGAGGGATAAAAGTGGCTCAGGCTTATTCAAGGATAAGACTGGTTTAGGACTCGGGTGGGGTAGAACTCCGAAAGATGGGAGAGGCCCAAAAATCTTGAAGAGTATCTGGAGGGACTGGGCAGAAGCAGAAGAATTTAGGACCAAGTTCGAGATCTTGACTGCAGAGGAGGTTGAAAGGAGGGAGAATGAAAAAGAACGAGCAACAAGGTTCGTACAAAGTGATTTGCACGTTGTTATCGTCTATTGAACTTGTGCTCTAGGCGATTGAGAAGAGAAACTTCCAAGTTTCAACATCAAAGTACAAGAAGGAGGCGTTAGGATTCGAAGTCCGTTCGTGTCGTATTTCGGTCTCTCGTATGCTAGAGATATTCTGTGGTGTCTTTCCCCGTTTGGACGCCAAAGCGAAGTATGGAATTAGGTCCGCGTGAGTCTTAACGTACCCAAGTCACGCCTCCAGCTACTAGTAGCGAGTGCATTTCCCTCGTCCGAATTCCGTCTCTTCTGACTAGTATATTCTTTTGGTTATCGTTCTCTACTCTTTTTCACTGCTTATCGTAACCTGGCTTCGATTTTACCTCACTAGTCCCAGTCAACCACCTAGTGTAGCCAACCTCAGCTTTCGGTTCGGTCCGTTTGTTTCTATCCAAGTCGCAGTTCAATGTGTTAAACAACTCAGACTATGAGATTCACCGCTCAAAGGACGTCCGGAGTCAATATAGATTGGACTGAGGCACATTCTTGTTTCATCAAGTGCTAGGACGTCGTTGTTAAGCATGTCAGTTCGTCGGGCGTCTGAAAGATGAAGGAAAGAATTCTTATGAAGCCACTAGTAGAGCCGGTGGTTACTGCTTTCATAGTAGCTCATACATAAACGATTAGTACCGTCCATGAGGTAAGTGACCAGCGTCATTGCCTTCCACCAGGGATGTAGTACACTCTACAAAAAAAGGTGAGCGGAAACATGGAGGAAATTGTTCAGAAGGCGATTGAGATTCCGGGTGTTACAATGATTTTGAAGTTCTCCAGTCCAGCAACCGAAAACTTGTACCTCACGCTATACGGTAGAGGTGTTGTTATATTTCCGCATAGACCCAGGCTCCTTCCCACCCGTCCGATGAGCGGTTCTAAATCTAAGGGAAAACGTAGTGTACACGTCCAATCAAGTTTTACGCTATAAAAATAGTTGGCGAATATCCTTTCCCGAGTGCCCACGCCACCCTTGGCAAATGTTTCAACAACCTTTTTTGAGTAAAATTATCGAACACTCCTGAAACCTGTGAATATTAGCGTGTCAATCTGGTAGAATCTCAAAGGCTGCTACAGGGTTTCTGAACGGTGTGACGGAGGTTTTGCTGTGGCTTCATCAGCAGACTACAGAAACACCGACGCCACATTTCGAGTAGCAGGTTTCTCAAGCGCTGAATCTCGGCCTCGGAAATTTAAAGGTGTTGGTCAAGGGTTCACCAAGGGTTTATCAAGCCTCTGTTCAAGGGCATACACGACATTCCATGTAACATGAGATTTATCATAAATCTTAGTAATACAATTTCGATCCCAATCATTTCCTGTCTTATATAGCTCATGAAGAAGAGAACGACAATATATTATTACCACGAAACGTTACAGACTCAGGGCTCTACAGGTATAATTTTTGGGTAACAGCAATGTCAATTTTGTCAGGATAAAATCCAAGGTCAAATATTAATTTTTCACCGACCAGATTCTTTTCTATTTGTTTCTCATTTTCTTTTACTTTTCGACGCGCATATTCGGCTATTGCCGATTTATTCTCATGATCGCAACATTTTATCCAAAAGAGGTAACAACTCATCTCGACAGATCTCGAGCAATCAATTTCATCATTATAGTTTGTATCCGCCTCAGATAAAGGCGTGATATTTTAGTTTTTGCTCCTTTCCTTCTCCCTCAGTGATTCATCAAAACACTGAGGTTCCCATTCTCTTTACTTTCTTAATTTTCATTATTAAAATGTATATTAGATCTACTTTTTTGCTCTATTTAGTTGTTGTAACCTTGATAAATTTGAAGATGCTATAGTGTCAGATAGAAGGGGATATGTGTCAGAATAAATGAGCGTATGGGCCCTAGTTGATCAGAGCATTGTCATGACAGAGGATGAGGTTACATCATGAGTAGTAATGGTGATAAGGCTTAGCACTATGGGTAGCAAAGCAGTAGTGTAACTACACAATTTGTCCCTATTTATACTTCTAAGGCAGTGCACAGACCATGTGCAGATGATTACTTTGTTTGGCAAAGCTTGCCAACCAAATAATGACAAATCAAAATTCTGACAAGATGGATAAAAAAGAGATATATGATGCTGAAAGGTCAACCAGAGTTTTGCTTGAGCGTCCAGCTTAATATCTGACTATCCTACAACACCTATATCTATGGACCCATACATATTGTTAGGAAGGCCTTTTAATTGGTCTCCAAAGATATCCAATGACTTAGGATGATCTTATAGGAGGGCAAGTTATGAGAGAAGCCAAAAACTAAACTCAAGTTAAAGAGACTATCTACTGAAATACAGGGTTTATATACTTCAAACTAAAGATCTAGAATGTTCTATCCACTGACTAAAATATGATATCATGTGGGAATATCCTGAGTAATGTTATGCCATCTCTTGTATGACATGCAGAATGATGATCAGATGTAGAGAATGAAGGAGCACTTGAGTAGTGATCAAGAGGGGTCAGGACTTAGAATTCTAACTCTGGCTAATACAGGCATATCTAGTCGAGTTAAATAAGGAAGGTAATTGTTAGGGAATGTCTCAATTGGTCTCCAATAGTATCCAATGACTTAGGATGACTATATAGGAGGGCAAGTTATAGGAGTGAGAGGAAAACCAAATTCAAGTTAGAGAACTACCAAAGGAAATACAGAGGTTTATATACAGTTTGGAATACCCTAAACCCTAGTAAAAGAGGGTAGTATTGAGGCAAAGGGAAGGTAAGAGTGAGAATATCAAACAGGGTAATAAAGGAATGACAATGAAGCAAAGGGGAGAATCTGAAACAAGGTTCAAAAGACCATCATATGAAAAGAAGGAAAATCGGAAGAATTCTAAGAATAATTCCTAATGGAGAAATCATCCATAACGTGAAGTTCCCAAGTTTACGAAAGATAATAACCAATATCGATGGAGATATGAAGGAATTGAGTTTTGCATCTCTTGTGAGTGATCATGTGCATACCGTGTGAGATCCACGTGATGAGTAGCCGAATATGGTAATTCTGGACCGAAGGACGGGTAAAAGTCGAAATCCTAACATTATCTTCTCTTCATGGTTTTCGTCTTGAAAACAAGGATGGATGTGAAGATTGGAATTCTTGGACAAGTAATTTAGCATTAGACAAACTTGACCCCAGTTCCCACATATCTTCCAAGTGAGGATATCCCTTCCAATGAATTAGGTATCGCCAACCATGATCATGAGGTTTAGTATTCAATATTGAATCTACTTCATAGACTGAATGTCCTTCTTCATCAATATCAGAGAGAGGACAAGGTTGATCTTGATTGGTAAAGGAAGGTGGATGATAAGGAGTAAGGAGGGATTTATGAAAAACTGGGTATTGTTTCCAGGAAGGAGGGAGGTTTAACCTATATGCCACTTCTCTGACTTTTTCTAAAATTTCAAAAGGACCTAGATGTTTATCATCGAGTTTCTTCATGGGACACTTTGTCTTGATATTGGTTGCTTCTAACCAGACTTTGTCCTGAGGTGCAAATGAAACTGGAGAGCCTTTTTTCGAATTGTATCTCCTCTTTATGGTATCGGCCATCTTGTCAAGAGAATCCTTTGCTTAATGTTGAACAGTTTTTATCCTTTCTACAAATTCTTGAATAGATTTGTTGTTTGTAGACTGTTTTGTGCCAAGGGTAAAATTTGGATGATAACCATAGACCATGTAGAAGGGAGAAAAGCCGGTACTGGAGTGTTCACAGTTTTTATAGGAAAATTCCACTAGTGAAAGCCATTTGTCCCAATCATTCTGTGTTTCATTTATGAAGGTCCTAAGGTAAACCTCAATTTCTTGATTGAGTCTTTCTGTCTGTCCATCAGTTTGGGGATGGTATGCTGTAGAGGGATTTTCTTGGATGTTGAGAAGTTTAAATAATTCCTTCATGAATTTTGAAACATATTGTGGTCCTCTATTGCTAAAGCAATGCTCAAAAATCCCATAATGATGAAAGACATGGTCATGGAAGATTTTGGCTTGATCTAAGAAAGAAAGTTTGGTAGTAATGGAGATCATATGTGCCATCTTGCTTTTCCTATCAACAACAATATTGATTGCATTAAATCCGTGTGCCTCTAGAAGGGGACCAATAATATCGACTGTGATTATCTGCTAATTCCTTTCTGGGGTTGGATTAGGATGTAGAGATGTTGTTATCACTTTTGTTCATGGTTTTACTCGTTGACATATAGTATAACCTTGAACATATCTTTTTATATCCTTTCTGACTGTAGGCCACCAATAAGTTCTTGTCAAAATCTTGTGAGTTTGGTTAATTCCAGGATGTCCAACCAAAGGATGATCATGATGCTGTTGGATTATTTGAGCACATAGATCGTTATCTTGAGATACCACAAGTTTCCCTTGCCAGTAAGTAAGACTATCTTCTTTGGTGAACGTTGGATTTAATTTAACACCAGGGGGAATTTCCTTATTGTAGGCCTTTTGTACTTTCTCAAAAAGGAATAATCCATTGACTACACAAAAGAGTATAGGAGGAAGGAGGGTAATGTCTTTGTTATTATCTTTGGTCAGTTCATATTGGGGAAGACATAATAAAGCATCTGCTCGACGGTTTTGTACTCCAGGAAGATGATGTAGAGTGAAGTTATAATCAGCCAATTCCAAAATCCAACATGCTTGTCAACAGTTCAGCTTTTGTGGGGTACGCCATTGGAGGAGGTTCTGATGATCTGTCCAAACTTCGAATGCTTCTTCTGTTCCAACCAAATATTGTCGCCAAAATTGTAATGAGGAAATTATAGCGGTCATTTTTCAATTGGCTGTATTATAATTCCTCTCTGCTGGAGAGAATGCTTTGCACCAGAAGGCAATTGTTTTCTATTCGTCATCTTGTTTCTGAGAAAGGATTGTACCCATGGCCTGTTGGGATGCATCAACTTCTACTCTCCAAATCCCAATATCTTTTAGCATGACTAGAATAGGCTCTTCTTGAAAATGATGATGAAGTTGGTTAAAGGCCTCTTGTTCTTTTACATCCAAATCCAGGTTGTTTTTCCAGTAAGATTTGTCAATGGTTTAACAATACGACTGTAGTCTTTGATGAACTTCCTGTAATAGTTGGCAAAACCGAGGAATAATTGAAGTTCTTTCTTCTTGGTAGGAACTCCCCATGACGTTATAGCTTTGACTTTGGAATGGTCCATTTTCAATTGCCCTTTCTTAACTATATGACCCAAGTATTTGACTTCCTCTTGAATCCAATCGCATTTTTCTGGTTTCAAGTAAAGATGATGATAAGCGAGGATTTGGAGGACTTGTTTAACCAGTTTGACATATTCCAATAACGTTTTGGTGAAGATTAGAATATCATCTAAGTATACTATGACTCTTTCTTTCATGATGAGATTATGGAAAATCTTGTTCATCATTGTCTGGAAAGTGGCTGGGAAATTCATAAGACCGAAAAACATAACCAATGGTTTGAAGAGACCGCAATTGGTTCTAAAGGCTACCTTCCATTCATCGCCTTGACAGATTCTGACGTTGTTATAACCCCAATGAATATCCAATTTGGTGAAATACTTTGCATCTTTCATTTTGTCCAAAAGGTTATGTGTTAAGAGAAGTGGGTATTTATTCTTGATCGTCATTTTGTTCAGCTAATGGTAATCTTGTACCAGTCTTAATCATCCGTCCTTCTTTTTGATAAAGAAGAATGGAGAGGCTATTGGAGATTGGGAAGGTCAAATGCATCCACTCTTGAGATTTTCTTCCAAAAACTCATCTAATTCCTTTTGTTCTCCTGGGTTTAAAGGGTATACCTTACAATCCTTTGGTTCTGATCCTAGAATGAGATCGATGCCATGGTCCCATTTTCATTTTTCTGGTAATGCATCAAAGGACTCTTTGGTGAAGACCTTCTCGAATTCATAAAACTCTTTTAGTACTGTTTCCTGCCAAGTTCTCTTTTTTTTTTTTGTTCCTGAGCTATGGCAATCTCTGCTGCTTTGGTTGTACCTGCTCAAAGGATAGAGAAGTGTTGACATCGATTGAAGGTTATAGCCTTTTTTCTCCAATCTACATATGGATTATGTTCATATATCCAGTCATGTCCTAGAAAAACCATATGTCCATGTACTCGAGTGACTGCAAAAGTAATTCATTCTCTATGATTCCCAATTTTCATCAGTAGATCCACTATTTGTGTTATAGATCTGTGAGAGTTGGTACTTCCATCTGCATTGAGTGTAACTCATGGGTGTTCTAGTGGTTTAGTACTTATTTTGTACTGTTCCACAAATCGTTGGTCAATGCTAGAATGTGTGCAGCCAGGGTTGATTAATGCCATCATTGAAATTGGTTTGAGGGAGTCAAGGGTGGTAAGGGAAGCAGGGATTTCAAGACATAGTTCTTCACTTTCTTTGGTGCGATTTTGATCCTCTCGGATGTAAGTTACAAAGCGAGATGTATTCGTCGGGTATTTTTTCTCACTTTTAAATACATTGGCTGTAGGAGAGTAATAAATAGCTTTAGCCAATGAAGACACACTCTCCTTCATTGACTTTCCGCTTTTCCTGAACTTCCAGTAGCTCGAAGAAGTTGGACTTCTTGTTAGGATTTCGACTTTTACCCATCCTTCGGTCCAGAATTACCATATTCGGCTACTCATCACGTGGATCTCACGCGGTACGCACATGATCACTCAAAAGAGATGCAAAACTCGATTCCTTCATATCTCCATCGATATTGGTTATTATCTTTCGTAAACTTGGGAACTTTACGTTATGGATGATTTCTCCATTAGGAATTATTCTTAGAATTCTTCCGATTTTCCTTCTTTTCATATGATGGTCTTTGGACCTTGTTTCAGATTCTCCCCTTTGCTTCATTGTCATTCCTTTATTACCCTATTTGATATTCTCACTCTTACCTTCCCTTTGCCTCAATACTACCCTCTTTTACTAGGGTTTAGGGTATTCCAAACTGTATATAAACCTCTGTATTTCCTTTGGTAGTTCTCTAACTTGAATTTGGTTTTCCTCTCACTCCTATAACTTGCCCTCCTACATAGTCATCCTAAGTCATTGGATACTATTGGAGACCAATTGAGACATTCCCTAACACTTGTAGATATGGAGAGAATCAGCAAGAGTGGATCAACATAAAAGATGAAGAGAAAATACTGAGGTTTGCATACTTCTACTTTTCTTTATTTTTGTTATTAAAATGTATTTTAGATATATTTTCTTGCTCTGTATAGTCTGTCGTAACCTTGATATGAAACCCAAACAATTATAAGGTGAAGAGGGCGAGAGACGCAAGATAGAACAAAGTGTGAGATATGAGCAAAGCTAGAGTGAGAACAAGAGTGAGAATATGCAATAAAATTGAATATCACAAATAAACTCAAATAAACTCAAATAAAATTATCAAGGTTATGACGACTAAGTATCGAAAACAATAAATCTCAGTGCTTTGGTAAGTCACTGTATTGTAGTTACCTAAGTTCCGAAAACAATAAATCTAATATACATTTTAATAATGGAAATAAAAGAATAAAAAGAATACGAACCTCAGTGCTTTGGTAAGTCACTGAGGGAGAAAGAAAGGAGTCTTAACCTAAAAATCGTGCCTTTATCTGAGGCGGATACAAACACTTATGACGAAAAAGGTCGCTCGAGATCGCTCGAGATCTGTCGAGATGAGCCGTTACCTTTTTTGGATAAAATGTGCGACCGTGAGAATAAATCGGCAATAGCCGAATATGCGCATCGAAAACTAAAAGAAAAATGAGAAA
>QGOD01000239.1:3329-26356 GCA_003313065.1 Sarcodon sp. MG97
TTGTTATAATTGTGGCCCAGTATAGCTCAGATGTACGCATAGATATGTCTGTGTTCAGTCGAAGGGAGTCTTCGTTGTTTATCACTAGATCCTCAACGGTCGCAGAAAAATTGTCCCGCAATCCCTTGACACCAATCGAAAAACGAAGAGATGTCCTGCTATGTCATTGGAATGATAAGCATCAAGGAAAGGCTGCAATAGCAGAGATAAGAGACGACCTGGCTGACTTCTGGTCCGGAATATACTAAACTGTTCACACTTCCGAGGTCCCAGCAGCGGCGCAGTGTGAGTTCGTGAACTCGCGGACATTTGCTTCAGCATCTGTGGATATCAAATGATGGAGTATGTAGGGAAAAATATCATACGTGTCACAAGTTTCCACCCCCGTTGACTTTGTATCTCAAACATGGTGGAGCTGCAGAAGCCGGAATTGATTGAGAATGCGTAATAACCCCACAGGTGCAGAGGCACTAAGTTGACGTGACCCCTTTGTATATATTATCCAGGGGCACCTGTAAAGGTAACTCATGAATGTTTCTGATCAAAGGAAGACCTGTGGGAACCAGAGGATATGGAAGTTTCGACAGCTGCAAAATTCAAGACGGAAAACAAGGCGACTGCGAAGACTGTGCTTTATGGGTAGCGAAACTAGTGGGTAAATCCAACTTGAAGGGAACAGTTTGTGGTTTCTTCAAAGCTGCATCTGATTACGCGAGGTTTCTTACTCCTCTCCGGCTATTCGGCAATTCCGAATACCGAGAATTTTGGTACTCTACTCTAGAGTGCCTGTATTACCCGTCTCTTACACACTTGATCAGTCTACAACAATTCTACGATGTCAGACTTGGCTCAAGCAGTTGGACATCAAAATGAAGATACCCCCGTATGGCCATTTCTAATCGTTCTCGGAGCTATTGACGTTATCTGTGGGCTTCCAAGGTTGGGTGGAACACGAGGGATTTATTAACCTATGCTGTCGGCATTGGTGCTAAATACAACGATCTTCCTCTTGTTTACGGTTCGTAGCTCTGGTTTCCTCAATATAATACTTGCCTCAATTGCTCTGCTCATATTTCATTCATATCTCAGAACTGGGTTAGTTGTCGTCCTTATAACGTGTTGCCGTGTTGTTCGCATCTCACGTCGAGTTCACCATCAGATAGTAAATGGGCGCCGTTTCCCACCTACCCAGTCGTGTTGGCTTTAAAAGGTACGCTTAATGGCCGTAGTATCCTGGTGGCGCCGCGCACGTAGTGCCTGGACCGAATGAAATGATGATAACATGCGGACAGGGGACGGGCAGGACGTCAATTTGTTCAGCAGTGTCGTAGCAGGGAGAAGTAAGAGGGCACCTGGTCTACCCAAATTTGATCCAAATCGTGTTGTCAGTGCCTTATCCGGGCGCTTGTGCTGAGGTGAATCCAAGGATTGACTTTTGTATGTCTGTGTGCTAGGTGCATGGAAGTCAGTCAATCGAGATTTTGAGGCCGCTTCCAAAAGAGAGTGGACCTGGATGGAAACTGACTGGGAGGATTGTTGGAGTACATGAAAACAGTGTGTAGTCACCTCTCCTGTCTATATTTGTTGTGGCATTGAGCTGTTTAATTTCCTCAGAAAGTGGGATAATTGTCGACCAAGAAAGTATTCTCGTGGATCCCCAAGGCACTCCATACGCCAGGCTCTTTGTACGTTGCGTGAATTGTTTCTGGGGCTATGCATTAAGGTTTCCATTTTCTTCTTAAGGGTTCCTCTTTTAACTTGGGAGCGAAGACCACGGGTCAAAAGTTTTCCAAGAGTATCGCTGCTCCTCCACAAGCGAAACCGATCCCTAACCGCAAAGCTGATTGGGTCATTAGAGATCAAATTACGCCCGAGCAAGCTATTTTATACAGACTTAGCGGAGATTACAATCCTCTTCATATCGGTTTGTCTGTTTCTCAAAACTATTCCTCTTTTTTTCATGCTATAATATACTTCAGATCCCAGAATCGGACAAGCGGCAGGTTTCGGCGGAGTGATTCTGCATGGATTGTCGACTTTTGGTTTCAGCGCTCGAGCCGTTGTGTCCTCAGTAGGCGGCAACGATCCGAAGTCGCTGAAATTCTTTGGGGTACGCTTTACATCTCCGGTCAAACCGGGGAACGAAATTGAGACTTCTATCTGGGAAATTGGGCCTGGGCCTGATGGGACGACGGAGGTTGCTTTCGTTACCAAGAATCTGGCCACTGGAAAGGTCTGTCCTGACTATATTCGTGAGGGGTTTCCTCTAATTAATGATGTACAGGTTGCTTTGGGTGGAGGGATTGCATATGTGAAAAAAGCGGAAAAGACCAAACTCTGATATCTTTATGCTCTAAACCATCCACCACGGAATTAAATGATATTGAATTACTTATCTAACCTGTGTGATTGTTTGGACCTCACGCGTACAGCTTCCGAATCAAATGTTTGTTACACGTATTGTATTGCGGCTGCTTTTTCGCTCGCCGAGATTTGAGTGTTTATTCTTTCTGGTGGCTCATAGACGGCTTTTAATTTGTGCTTTTTTTTTCGTGTGCACGGACCTCAGATAGCGGCACATTGGTGAACGTTGTATCCTCGTTGCTGCAGTCACGTGCTCGGCACCATTGTTCCTGCAAAACGAAACAGCCTTTCTGAAGAATGATTCTCAAACGGCTGCACAAAAGCACGAGGCATTCCCCGTTTGTCCCTTTTTATAGCCCGTATATAACCTCTATGGGGCCAGACGACCACCCCTGTTCTTCGTCCGCCTGTCCTCTCCCCATACCTTGCTCAGGTCTCCTCCTGCCGCTGTTGTTTTTTATTACCGTTTTATCTCTGTCACCCGCAATCACAACGACCGACTCTTGACGAGTTTGAGATCTTATCTATCAGTTCCTTACCCATTTATCCGCCCTTTGTCATTCTTCAATCATGAAGTCCACGTTCTTCTGTTCTTGCCTCTCTACCTTATCCATACTTCTCTTGGCACCCTTCGTAGACGCACACGGCTATCTTACTTCCTTCTCTGTTGATGGAACATCCTACGCCGGTAATACTCCGGGTGGCACCACCAATCCCTCTCCCATTCGCCAGATTTCTACGATCGATCCCGTAAAGGGCGCGTCGAACAACAACTTGATGTGCGGCCAGAATGCACAGAATGCCGCGATGGTCGTGGATGCCAATCCCGGAAGCACCATCACTTTCCAATGGGGCGATGTGGATACTAATTGGCCTCACAACACTGGTATATTATTTCTTTTTTGTAAAATCTCGGGAATGGCTAAATGATTCTCTTTTCAAGGTCCTATAATGACTTACATGGCCTCTTGCGGTAGCACTACTTGTGACAAGTTTGATCCTACGAATGCGCAATGGTTCAAGATTGCTGAGGCTGGTAAACATCCCAACGATCCTTCTACATGGGTTCAGCAAGATATTAGTATGTCCTGTTGTTGCGCGCACCTCCAAGTGGTATCATCTGACTGTATGTTATCACAGTGAACCAACAACCCTATTCCACTAAAATCCCTAGCACACTTGCACCTGGTGAATATCTCATTCGGAACGAGATCATAGCTCTGCACCTGGCGGTTACCGTTGGCGGTGCAGAGTTCTATCCCACTTGTGTTCAAGTCAAGTACGTATTCCAATGTTCTGCAATGTTTTCCGAAACGCTGACGTTATTTAATAGGGTTGGGGGAAGCCAAACCGCAGTTCCTAGCTCTAGCGAGTTGGTATCGTTCCCCGGTGCTTACTCCGATAATGACCCCGGTATTTATGATCCCAATGTGAGTTTTTTTTACCTATCTAACGTTCATACCGTCCTTGAATTTTATGTATCTTCCATGCATATAGGTCTATGATACTTCGGCTACCTATGTTTTCCCTGGCCCGCCAGTCGCTCAAATGGCTGTTTCAAATACTGGATCTGGATCTGGCGGTTCTCCCTCTGGTGCTTCCTCGGCGCCTGTTCCTAGTAACAGTTCAAATACCAACCCGAGCGGGTCGATCCCCTCGCCTTCTCCTACTGCTACGGGCAGGTGCTCCTTGACGAAGCGAACTTTGGCTAAGAGGTCCCACATGCAAAACGTGAAACTGGCTCGGCCCAGACACATGTCCCGAGTCATGAAAAATTTGTTGCACGGTGACAGCTGGCGGCTTTAACTTGCAGAACCGAATCTCGCTAAACGACGATGTCGAATCTGAATGTTAACGTTAACGTTTCTTCCACGGGCTGGAGAGTGTTCTGCAGTGCTTTCCATCTCAAGAGAGTGTAACGGTTATTATAACGAGAGCTGGCCACTTTCATGTTTCTAATACGTCTTGTACTAACTCCTTGTAGCTTATATGGCAGCTTGGTCTTGTAGACCGGACACATCTGGTGGATCATAACTACGCTTTGTATAACCAGATTGGCTGTAATATTATCTTTCATCTTGTCAGTAATAGGCTTGAGGTCATGCGAGTAAACTCGAGTCTAAACGTGGGAAAGCCCACAGATATTATTATTTTTGGATTTTTTTTTTTTTTGAGTTATAGAATTGGATGCCTATGATGAATCTCTCGTTGAGGGTACCATGTACCCCTTCATCTCCCTTGGCCGTGCCAAGAACAACTTTCGAAGAATAATTCCACCCATCTCCAACCGACGAGAAAACTCATCGCTGACTCTCCCAAGTGGAGAATACCCTTTTCGATGGCTGCGCGATTCATGTTTGAGCCCAGAATCCATCCATCCTTCGACACGACAGAAGCTGCACAGGACTTCTGATGTCTTGAAAGATGCATCTCCTGTCAAAGTCCAAGTCTCTCCGGAGGGCGTCGACATCGCTTGGAAATCGGGCCATAAATCGTTCTATCCGACTGCATACTTGGAGACGTACGCTTCTCCCGATAAACTTGCCGCGTTCCACAAGGATAGCGCGCCAATACTATGGGACAGGACTACGATATCAGCCACTACTGATCTGTTCTCGACTACGTATGCATCCTTGAGAGAACAGAAAGGCTTGTTGAGGGCTATTACCCAGCTGGAGCGCTATGGGTTATGCTTTATTAAACAGGTGCCGAATGTCGAGACCTCGACGGAGAAATGCGAGCTCCGGAAGGTTGCAGAGA
This sequence comes from Sarcodon sp. MG97, assembly GCA_003313065.1. NCBI lineage: Eukaryota > Fungi > Basidiomycota > Agaricomycetes > Thelephorales > Thelephoraceae > Sarcodon > Sarcodon sp. MG97. The sequence goes on from QGOD01000239.1 coordinate 8,454, forward strand.
TGTTTGGAGAGATCAGGAACACGTTCTATGGCGAGTTGTGGGACGTCAAGAATGTCCGCAATAGTCGAAACATAGCATATACCAACCTCGATCTAGGACTTCATATGGATCTCTTGTGCGCCTTGTTTCTGCAGTTGCTCCTGTTGTTAACGATCGACTGATATGATCCCTGCAGGTATTTCCAGCACCCTCCGCGCTACCAATTCCTGCATTGTCTTCGGAACAGAGTCACTGGGGGCATGTCTGTATTCGTCGACGCGCTCTACGCGGCTAACAAGCTCCGTTCCACCCACCCCGCGTATTTCCACACCCTGACAACGACCCCAGTATCCTTTCACTACATGAACGACGGACACCACCTCCACAACGACCATCCTACAATCGAGCTCAGCTATTTTCAGGATCCAACAGACGGATCGTTTCCGGTTAAATTCGTCAATTACTCCCCGCCGTTCCAGGCTCCTTTGCGTGTGTCGACGCCGCCTGACTTCTATGAGGCTCTGGAAAAGTTCGTTGAGATACTAGAGGATCCGGCTAACAAGTTTGAGTATACGTTGCAAGAAGGCGATTTAGTGATTTTCGATAATCGGAGGACACTGCACGCGCGGACTGCGTTCAGTGGAAGTGGAGAGGAGCAGGGCGAGGGTGGTGTGATTGATAGATGGTTGAAAGGCTGTTATATTGAAGCAGATTCCGTGCTTGATAAGGCTAGAGTTTTGAGGGGGAAGCTATAGCGGAATGGCTCGAAGGTTGCGATCCTAGTCGCATGACATGTATACTTTAGTTCGGGAACGATTTTAACCTTCAGGATTAAGTTGACAGTATTATTAGAGTGACAATCAAGTGCGAACAAATGGAAGCAATATCCCAACATGTCTCAACAAGACGGGGAGAAAAACAAAACGAATAAGTTGACAAATTTTTGTATCACGAGGACAGAACTCTCAGACCAGGTCCAACCAGACATCCAAGTTGTCCCATAGCTTCTGTCGCTCCTTCGTCCAGGTATTCTTCCAAGTTTTTACACAGCTTTCACAAAACCCGTGATCTTCAACCCACTTCACTGAAATGATCATATCTTCAAGCGCTGTGATTGGATCCAAAAAGCCATCCTCTTGGATGTATGTTTCGCCAGTGATTGCTCTCAACCACGCTTCCTGGTTTCGAGAGCAGGGAATCGCAGCCCGGTCATTCTCCAATTTTGAGCACACGACCTCTGGTGGTCGTGTTATCACCGTTAACCAGCTTGACCGCAAACCTTCACGCAGTGCCACTAGCTCGTAGAGATTTTCCTTGGGAAGTTCTTCCTTCGATTCGTTAGGCCTTGGGTCTGGTTCCTCCTCCTCGGTAGTCAATTCCGGATCCGGACCATCGTCCTCAAGCTGCTGGAAATCTTTGGCCCTGACAAGTTCTTAGAACGCTGCTTTAAGCACTTGAGGGACGTCTTGACGAAATCCGAGAGCTATTGTCTCTACCGCCCAAGGAATGCGATTACGGAATGTCGATGTAGGAGATGGAGACGGTAGTTTACTAGACCATCTTTGTTCTAATATTCCAATCGCCCATTTGCGATGATCACTGAAGCTTAGTGCTGATGCGGCCCGAAGAATCGAAGCCATGATGAGGAAGTGTGGAGGATCTAGGGCATACGTACTGTTACATTATTTTAGTTGAAACTTTTACGCAAGCATGTAAACAAGTGAAAAGCATTGCCTTACATTCCTTTATCTAGAGCAGTCAACAGCCTCTCGAAGTCCAAAGCGTTGACGCCCTTAATTGGGTATACCGAGCAACCTGCCTTCACCTCTCTAACCTCGTCGTTGTCATCATCTCTAGCAAACAGAGTCGCGAAAAAAGGTGAAGCGAGTACCAATCGCGACCGAGTTAAGCGAAACTGCGTGTTTTGTACTTCGATGATGACTGAGCCATCGAGGAACCAGAATGTTGGATGTGGCTTCCGCATATTCAGCAACGAGTTGGGAGCAGTGGTGCATGTCTTGGATCCTCGTGAACGCTTCAACGGTAGAATCGAGCCTCGGTCTAATGGCCGGGAACCATTCGGAAGCGTTGCAGAAGATTCGATAGCAGAGGCTCGGGACTCGGAGTCACGCTTGCGCTTCGGTGGACGGTTTGTCTTCTGGTTCTTGTCAACAGATTTATCAGTGACAGGGGGCTTCACGTTCTGTTTTGGAGGCGAAGGACGGCGATCACTCGTTGATTGCGAAGAACGTGCGACCTTGGTTGATAATAAGAGAGCTTGCGTAGATTCCAAATCAACATCCGACATATACAACGAACTGCCATCCGACTTGTCATCTGGGAGTTGGGGAGAGGCGTACGCGGCGCCTGCTCTCGAGTCGTCTTGTGATACTTTTTTCGGGGCTATCTGTGAACCTGCTGATTGGTCTGGTGTGAGGTGTAGTTCTGGTGTTGAGGACGGCGTTTTGACGGATGTAGATGCTCGGGCACTGTACGAGCTAGAACATTGGGGTTTGTCCTCAGTATCAGATTTGGAATTATTGCGCGAACTTGCTGATTTTGATGACATGCGGGAAGCGAGCAGCTCTCGAGGAGTATCAGATGCACTCTAACACGTTCATGACGGTCGCTACGACATCGCGAAGTTGCTCGGCGCGAATTCTTCAATATCTGTTTAAACTTTCCACATCTTACGCACTGCAGATCAGGTTACCGTAGTTTTCTGTGTCATACGACATTACACCTACTCTGAACATTCCGGAACCATGACACAATAATCTTACGCTCGTCCCACAACAAGGATCTGTTTTTCTTTCGTTTTTTTGCGTTATTAATTTGCATGGATACAACGCGCGAAGCTGGAGTGCAGCAAGATGCAATGGTAACAACACGACTGACAAAAGGACGAGAAAGATGATAATGATATATGAAATACAATCAGTCGAAAAGACCGAAGCCCTGCAAGAAAACGGTTGAAACAGACATTTATCTGCGGACGATGGATGACGCACCATGTCATCATCTGATTCTTCCTTCTCCTCTTCTTTCTTCTCCTCCTTTTTCTCTTCGGCGTCGGTTGCGGCAGAAGCGGCGGGCGCACCAGCACCAGCACCACCTACTGCTGGAGCAGCACCGCCAGCGCCTACATTCGATAGCAGCTCTTTTACATTTTTGCCTTCCAGAGCTTTTGCGAGTAGGGATGCCCATATTGGCTCGACATCAACGTCGGCTGCTGATGTTAAAGCGTTGATTTTATCCGCCTGAAGGATGTATTGAGAATTTATCTTGGATGATACGAACAGGAAGTCATTGTAACACATACTGTGATTTCAATCCCATCGTCTGCAAGGATGAGAGCAGCGTAGGTTACAGCGAGTTCTGTGGAAGCCTGCACAAAAGTTGCTTAGTTCAGCTTACATCCGACATAAAAATAGCAATCCATCCAGGTTCGTCAAGTTCGAAAAGCAAGATTTCGTGGACTATCATAGTGGATAGAAATGCACTCGCCATAAAGTGTGATATGTGTGATTCAACGAACTGGTGAGGACGACAGCGAGTGCGACCAGAAAATCAACAGAAATGAGGAGCTTAGTGACTGTGACAAGCACCGTTGCGTATTACAGAAGCAATTTCCATTTTAGTTGAAGCTGAGCACGTGTATTTCATTTACAGGTTGTTACGTTTCAAAGTCGTCATCACTAGATCTTATTTCCATTCGCTGGCCTGCGTTGTCAGAAGTCACTTACTACCAACGCCATCCGAGCGGATAGCTCATGGCCCGCTGTATTTAGATTATCCATATTTTCTAGGGTTATGTCGACAACCAGCACCCCTGCAAACACTGTCCTTCACGGCCCCGGTGACGCAGGTATCATTCCTATTGTTGTCAGATTTGGTATGTACCATTCTTCTTCTTCGCTTTACACGAGTTCCGCCGTCACAGAATACTGTTACGCATTGCATCATCGTATCTTCATTGACATTTTGTAAATGGTTGTTGACACCTCGATTTTTGCTAACAAATCACTGGTCAGTTCCTTATGATCAATGGTTCGCTACGCACATCGCATTGTCGTGGACGATAACGCAGGTCAAGACGTGGATACTGGCCAAATGTTTCCATGACTCAGATACTCTTCGTATCCTTTCCGTGTCGTTGAATGCAGCGTCAAGAAGCAAAAGCGAAAGTCGGCCAAAACGATCAGTCTCGCCGATTGCATTCGCTCCCGTTCGCAGGAATAAAGAGAGATATGTAGGATCTTGGAATGATATACGTCTACAGAATCTTGACGAGCTGGACGACGAAGAATACAACGATGCCCTGGATCCGAGTGATTCTGATGACAACCGCAGCCAGGCATACCCCGATCGACCTCCTCGTTCTTCGAATCCTTATATTGCACATTCTAAGGGTGTTGAAAATACATTCTTTCCCGCGCTTAGTCACACTCCCTTCCGCCCTTCAATGTCCTCACAGAAGTCCTTCTCAGCCACCCATCCCAGCGATTATTCACTTCTGTCTTTCTCTACTTTGCATATTTTGGAGGACCGTTATCAAGTATCATGGTACAATATACGCCCTCATGAATTGTTAGAACTGCACCCCTCTGGAACGATCATCCGCTTATCTAGGAATGTATCGTTCAATACCTGCATCATGAACTATGTGACATCTAATACAAAAACCCGGCCGGTCAGCAATGATGCGCTTAGCAGTTTGCCCAGAGACGGGCATGCTTCGTTCGGGCATACATCAGTCTTCTCTGATTACATCCAGCCGTATTTCCAAGCTCCTGTTAAAGCCCTTCGAGTAGTTCGACATGATACTCGCCTCTCAACACAAGGACCTCAAGTACCAAGCCCTACTCAAGAGGATGTTCCTCAACCAGCTTCAGCTCCACCGTCCTATTCAAAGGCCGGAAGATTATTGAAACCTGGCAGATCAAGCAACATTCGTAATATCAACCTAGTCCCCTCCACCCCTAGAGAAGCGGTAAAATTCGACCCAATGGTGATTTCTCCAGACCTGACTAACAGTAAGAAGGATATAAGTGCCGCAGGTGAACCTAATTCTGGTCGCTTCTACTACTGTCACAAACTTGAGCTGATATTCAAGGTCCAGCATACGTTTTGCAAATGCCGGGTGTTAAACGCAGAGTTATTGGGGCCCCTGATGCGGGGCGAACAAAGTTTGTTTGGCAGGATCGCTGGATTGTGATACGAGAAGGCGTATTGAGCCTCTGTGAGAAGAAAGAAGTTAGTGTTCACTGACCTGGTATCTACAACGTCCATCCTACTTATGGCTACTAGGATATCAACGACGCTTCGCACTTGTCTCGCATGGCGTCTCTCGTTGCGCTTCGTGGAGTGGAACATTTCACGACAAATGCTTCACTTGCCAATCTATTGGCCGAATCTAGTAGCCGGCGGAATGATGTCAGCATGAAGAAGCGCATTGTTTGTGCTAAATTCCTGACACAACAGGATATAGGAAGGAGGGAGTCTTCTGTTTGTACAACTGAGAGAGAGTCCGAGGATTCCGACGGGAAAGGAAGGAGAACGTACCATGTTATGGGTCAGGATGAACAGACGACCCACCCTTATTCCTCCCCTGACAGCGGAGGTCAGAAGAAGGAAGAAGCTGTCTGGTTGATCTTAGACATGTTGAATGAAGCAGGTATGTTTGTCATATTGTATCGGTTTAGTGATAAGCTTCATGAATACTAGCTTTTGATAACATTGTTCGTGTTTTACATCGGCTAGCACCAAATCACGTCGTTTCCACTTTTCTAGATGAAGGCAGACGTGGTTCTAGTTCAAGTCCGTTTTCGTCATTCACTAACGGTTCTCAGACATCCATTCATAACAGATCTTCATTCTCGTCTCTCCGCCAGTCATCATATGCTACCTCCAGCGGTTCGGAGCAACCCGATCCTCCGGTCAGATCGGCGTCTCAATCCAAAGATTTGTCCACGGCTATGACACCCGAATCCCCTCAATTTGGTCTATCTATTGACACGTCAAGTCAGACTTTAGGTTCACCGCGGAGGCGTTGTTATACTCACAAGAGGAGCCATGAGGGTTTGAAGGCTGCTTCTAACACCAAATATCCGGATTGGAGAATCAATGCTTTGATAAGGGCCCAGAGAGCGGGTCTTGGAGATGTCGGGAAAGCGATGCAGTTGTTGACTTGGGGAGATGCTGAAGATGAAGAAGCTCTCGAGAGCAAGAGAGCAGAACAATCTACAGGGTTCAAGACCCCAAAGGCAATCCAGAACTTTGGTACGGATATAGGTAAGCCCCTCTGATCTGCTTGATGCGTGGCTAACATATCTCCAACTCGATCCAGTCGAAACCAGCGGTGAAGCAGAACAGACAGATATGTCCGCTGATGGAACTAGCGAGTCGGACAGTCGAGACGATGGTGACAGCGATGACTCGCCGAGCGAAGAGTGGTTGAGTGAAAACGAATGGGAAGGATGGCAGCAAGATGTAACTCGGCATTGGATCTCAATCGCCGAGGAACGGGAATTCGACTGTTCTCCCATCCAACAAATTTATTTTTCAGATTATCGCCCGAGAGGCGGTGAAACCGGTCGACCTCGAAGACGTGTCTATAGCGAGGTGCAGAAGTTGGTTCCGCAGCCCCGTTCGATGACTACTGATTTTCCTGCTGTTATTACGGAAAGGGGAGATTCAGCGGTGTGGTCTCAATTGTTACAGATGCCTGGGACGGTGACTACTGCTACAGTCAGTGCTGGGAGATCAACGGGGAGACAACGCTCTTCGACAGTGACTGGAAGTCCTTCGCCGAGGAAGGAAGCGATTGAGAAGAAAATCACAAAGAATAAGGGGAAGGAGAAAGAGAAAAGTAGAGTGCTATTGTGGAGGAGTAGACGTTCGAGTCTGCAGCCTCCAATATCGAAGGAAGAGGAGGCAGCTGAGGTATCGACCGTGACTGGAAACGGGTTCGCTAAAACAATACCGCGATCGCGACCGACATCAATCCTTCGAAGACACAGTGCGGTGGACCCTGATCTTCCGGAAAGTTCGAGTGCTGAGCAAGTGGCAAACCAGCAATCTTCAGTTGCTCTGCATTGTGTCTTGTCCGGCGAAGGCAATAATCCACAGGGAGGCGATCCTGTCGGATCCACGAGCAAGAAGAAAGTTCCAAGTTTAAACGGTCTTGTAAGGGGTGTTTCAACACGCGCGTCTGCTGTGAAGTCGAAAGCAAAAGGGATGTTGTGAATAGATTTTTATTAATTTTGTTGCCAAAGTGGTTTATATCATCTATTTTACGGACTTACACCATACAATAATAGATTGCTTGTTGCATGGATTGCTTTGATTACTTTAGACAGGTCTTGCCTTGCTGTGCTTCAGCTTTAGACATGATATGAATATTAAATGATGCACTCAGGACCAAGAGGAAGACTTGATTGGTCTGGAGATGAGAATAAGAAACTGTATATTGAGTATATAACTATTGAAATTCTACTATTTGCGATAGTAGAATATGGGAACTAGCAACCAAGATACATCAACAAAGGAATGGGTGAACCATTTGTCATTGAGCTCACTGACAAACAAGTAAAGAAAAAGGATACAGGGATCAAACCTATTAAAGCACTATGTTAATTAAGCTAATTAACTTGTCAGCAAGAGAACAGATAGACAACATATGAATGACTACTGACCTCAGAGAATGGGAATAATCTCTGAGGTATCCGAAATGGCGCGCAACGTACTAGTAGTGCGGATAGAGCCTAAACGGGAAATGTACAAACAACGAACAAACATGCTAGTGGGCTCGACAAAAACAAGAATGATGTAGCGCTACAGGAATTAAACTACGTGAAAAGGGCAAAAGTAATATGTAATATACCAAGTTCAGTTTGTAGTCCGATTATGATTTGATAATGATTCATAAGGATTACATTTGTTATTGTTGGTCCACATGTGTCCATATTCATTATTGTCTACCTGTATCTGCATTGGCTTTATTGTCAGAAATGCAGGCAGAAATGACATTGTTGATGTCTGCAGCAGATGAGCAGTTGTTCACATATTTGATGAGATTGTGACTATGAGACAAGCCTCTCTTTTGAAATTTGGTAGAGTATATGAGGTATTTGGCTGGTCCAGCATGTGTTTGCAGTGAATGGAACAATTTTGTTAATTTCTGTTTGAAGACCCAATACATGATGACTAGAATGTTAGTAAAATCTTGACCTAGACATACTTGGCTATTTCTGCCAATCTGAATTGTATGTGTGTTAGGATTTTGTCGATTACCATCGGTTCGGGCCCAAACTGTTGAAGTTCTACGTTTGCTTCAAGTAACTATAAGGAAAAAACGTAATCATGCATACAATGTAGTGTTATACATGGGAGAAAGTAAGACCGACCTCTTTTCGTAGACCTTCTCCTGCATATTCCCCTTCCATTTCTTCTGGGCCGAGAAGGATAGTTCCTTTGCGGAACACCTCACCCTCTTCTTCAACCCAGAATCGTGACCTGCGCGAAAACTATAATGAGATGTGATGGCATATTGAAATAACTACTGACCGATCATGATATCTTTTATTTTATTTAGCATGTAAAGAAGGAGTTTATATGTCTTTGCTCCGCTCGTTCTGTTAGAATCGGATCCGTATTATATTATACATATTATTTATATGGCCTCCCAATACAAACCCCCTCTATGCCCACTGCGTTTCATATTGTATCATTTGGCAGTGCTATTTCAGCAGACCACTGTAACACTTACACATGACCAGGCACATGGACGTACATACTAGTAGTTCAGTAAGTGGGCGCGCTAATTTGCTTGATGCCTCGGGAATCTCTTCATACGAAAACGTATACCACTAGTTTTTCTCGTCTTGGCATTCACATAAGACGACAATTTATATGGCGCAACTGAAAATGATAACTATGGTTGAGTGCGAATTGAAGAATTTCTGGCTGGCTCAAGAGAGTGCGATTGGCGCAGAACAAGTTCCGGAAATATCATGGAGATTGTGATGGATGGATGGTGCGAGGAACCCTTGGCACGGACCACTTCGGAAAAGTAAACCCAGATTTGGGCTTGTTCACAGCCTTGAAAGTGGATGTGATAAAGTCAAGTCTAGTTGATGTACAGCAAGTGCGTATGTAGATGCTGGATGAAACGACAAGTTTCTCCGGGCGGTGTTTCAACGCTTTGAATAAATAGGAGGATATTGGGCGAGAGACAGTAATGGTACTGAATGGGGGGGGGATGTGTTTGCTGAAGCCCGGAGACCGAAATCCAGACCAGAGAGTATTCACGGTACACAGCTTGAGACACATAAGGGTGATAAAATAGTGCCCCAGGCCACGGCTATATAGACGTGATCATGAACGTACCTGCATTTGGAAGCACCATGAATCATGCATTCCTCATGGTCCGAGTCATTAGAGGAGTGCGATTTTACTGATTGGAAGCATAACTTTGTTCCGGACACAAAAGCAGTTCGAGGTCAGGAACTTCGAGGCTGTTCGAGGCCTGTGTAGCCGGAGCCCGAGTTGAATGGATCTATTGTTGACCGTAGCACAGGCTTGTTGGTACTTGCACCCTCTTCCTACTAATAATGCCAAGTAACACGTGCGTGGCTTGTGGGAGTATTTTCCCTTTTGGGTAACTACCATCTTCCTCACTCTCGAGCATTAGTGAACCAATAATGGTTTCCGTAGCGAGGTCAAGCTCTTTTATAGGCCATCGTTAACCCTCTACTTGTGGGTTTTCTATCTAGAGATATGGACCATCGACTTCCAACTTGAGTAAATTATCGATTATTAGTATTATCGCGAGTCCACCGCCGATTCGCACCGCCACAACTTGACTGGCCCACTAGTATTTTACCGCTCAAGGACTCAATAGAATATATCTATTCGAGTATGTAGTAGGTATGTTGCTGTGTCTCCCTCTGCCTTGGCTATATATCATGACAACGGTGGACTCTCACCATCCCCTAGTTATGAATCAGGGTCCACCTGGAGCATCTTGTTCTCAACCTCCCTATCCAACAGCGGTTGTCACACAGTGCGCTTGTCGACTCTGTTTAACCACTCTGCCGCCGCCTCCGCCGGAAAAAGACTCCCCAGCCATGCGAGGAAGATTGATTTCGTCTGAACGTGTAAGATATACAACCAGATCTACATTCTCTATGTTTACTAAACATTCGTTTCGGATACGCTACCAGGGTGGTTCAGCAGCGGTTCAGCAAGCAGGGCCATCCCGTTCAAATCTTACTTCAGCACATGCTCCTCAAACCCCTATGAAATATTCGGACAGTCTACCAGTTGAAGCTCTGTTCGCTGACGGCATGTCTGTCGATCACATACGGACGACGACAGAAATCTCTTATTTCACACTTACCAATCTTCCTCTTGGTACCACAAAGGAGGAAGTGACAAACTTACTGTCTTCCCGATTGCCACCTGGCAGCCTCAAAGTCTTACCGCTCAAGCTGGCTCCCGATGACAAATCGCTGACGGGTGCCATAATTATCAATCATAAAGGTGGACACTGCGCAGTAGACGAGTTATCTGGCATCGAATTGAAGAATGTGGTATTGAAGCTCCAGCCCACTCCGAACGGAGCAAAAGGGTATATGCTGGACAACTCTCCCGGAGACAAAGACCTTCTTTCCTATGTACTAAATGTCACTTGGGATCCTCCTTCCGCCAAGGCTGTTCTACGAGTCGACCCAGCGTCCAGAGCGGCCGCAGAGTTGGCAGTCAGTCAAATAAAAGGTACAGTGCTAGAAGGAAGGCGATTAGATGCCTATCTCACGGCCCCAAAACTGGGCCACATTTTATTCAAACCGTTGGTCATGGTGATCGATCGTCTTCCCATCGACGTAACAAGACTGTCTGTCCTCGAAATGTCCGGGTGTTCTTCGGTCAAGTCGATCAAGCGCAGATCATACCGTGTCCAGCAGTCACTTAGCCGCCTGCGACGGGATCTAAATGCAGTTGTACCTGGTGGAGTCAAGGAATTTACTCAGAATAATTCGACTGCCCTCTCTGACGGATCTGTCAGCGTAACTATTCGGCTTCGCACTTGGAAACAAGCTTCTCAAGTGTATTCATACTTGTTCAGTTCGCGGAGCCGCTATTTCGGTCGACTTAAACCACAACTTGACCTTGTTGCACCTTATCGCTACTGCATCCAAATCCCAGTCGAACAATACATGGCTTTACAAAGCAGTATTGACGATGTTGCTCAAAAGCAACGTGAAGGAAATTGTGCGCTGTTGTATGCCATAGAGCTAGCAGCTCGACGATCTGTGTTGCTACAGATTGTAGGAGATGATAAGAAGACGGTCGGAGCATTGAAAGTCTGGTTGGAGAAGTTGTTAGCTGGAGAAAGGTTTTATGTTTGGCATAAGTTCTTCGAATCAGACGGTTCGAGCGTCTATTTCAGACGCTTGTCCTGGCAAACGGGTGCTTGGGCGACAGTCGACAAAGATTCGAAGTTTATCCAACTTATCGGCAGATACGCTGCCGTGGAGTCTATCAAGACCATGATCAAGACGAAGATAGATGAATTAGGTCCATATCAGATCACCCTTCAACTTCAGAAGCGTTCTTTGGCGTTCTTCTCGGAATACGGCGCTCCCCTGCTGCAAGATTGGTTAGGTGACGATAAAGTGGAGTTCAACTTTTTGTCTCCTGCTCCCACAATAACAGTCGAGGGAGGAGAAGATGTGAAGCATCGGATGCGGTCCCTTGCCCGAGAAGCTCTGGAGGCGAACACCTCAGTTCACCGCAAGACCCGATGTCCCATTTGTCTAGCCGACGTCACCAATCCAGTCCAGTTACGTTGCGGCCACGCCTACTGTGATGGGTGTCTGCGCCATCTATTAACAACTGCTTGCGATACACGTTCTTTTCCCCTCATTTGCGTTGGGGGCGACGGGCAATGCAAAACTCCGCTTTCTATAGGCATAATCCAGAGGTATCTGACGCATACCCAAATGTGCCAACTGTTCGAGGTTGCATTTGCCGTTTATGTGGAGACCCATCCGCAAGAGTACCGGTATTGTTCTACCGCAGACTGCTCTCAAGTATACCGCGTGTCCAGGGATGCACACCCGTCTACTTGTCCGTCGTGCTTCGCCTCTACTTGTGCGTCCTGTCATGCGGAATGGCATGAGACGTATACTTGCAAGCAGTGGAAGGCCCGTGTCGACAATGACGAACAAGATAGACTGTTTATCAAGTGGACAGAAGGGATTCGAGATGTTAAGAAGTGTCCGCAGTGTCAGATGTACATTGAGAAGGTGAATGGGTGCCATAGGATCGAGTGTCGGTGCGGGGCTTCTATATGTTGGAAATGCATGGGTGTATTTCCAAGGGACGCTATATATAAGCATATGTCGAAAGCCCATGGTGGCGTATTCGATGTTCCTGATTGATTCATGTGTGTGCTTTTATTTTTATACCGGAATCAGATATCTAACGAGTTGTTTTATCATCTTACTACCAGCCACGATAGAGGCCCCGGTTTTTTCTTTTCAATTTTTGAATACCCTTCACTCGTTGCTCAAGTTTTATCTGATCACACTCATAGCATCGTTTCTCTTTTTGACTTACAAAAAGGATGGATTCATGTAGTTCTCTTAACTTTGTAACTACAACAACATGCGTTCCGACTTCCCACAATCATTTTTCTAAAACGCACTGCAAGAGGCAGGCTTTCCTCATATCATGCAATTTCGTTGAGTAGCTTCTACTTTTAATATCACACATCTGTTGGGCCAGTTTATTAAACAGCGAGAATTAATTTCCAACAGCGTCAATTTGAAAAATACAAATACTTCTAGCGCTAAATTCTTACAAAAGTTTTGATCAATTGTATCCACCGGTGGAGAGAGACGGAGGCAGAGCTTGAGGGCCAGATCCACACCCCACATTGATATCATCCGTCACCTCCAACTCGATAGTCGAGCCAGCAACAAACGCGTCCCAGTCAATGTAGCAGTTCGATCTCCATGTCTTGCCATCGATGTTTACGCTCTAAAGTGTTTTTTTTTTCAGGATCAGCAAGAAGTTTGCGATTGCGTAGGGAATCTGGTTTTTTTTTTTCCCTTACCTCGACGAAAACGGTTCCTCCAGTGCCATCGCTTGGGTTTCCTACAAAGTTTATGACTTTGATGGTAGTTGTCTTGTTATACAATGGGTTGTAGAACGATATTTGAGGGAAGTAAGGCGAAGAGAGCAGCAGCTGGCGCGTTGCGGGTAATGGATACAACCCTGCCAGGAAGAAAAATGCAAAGGATCCCATAGCGCCTGTACAGACAACTCGTGAGCGAGAGCAGGACCTTTGCAACAAGGCAAGGAAAGTTTCATTGTACCAGAATCGTCATTGCCAGGCAATCCGTTAATGGAGGTGTTATATCCTGTAGCGATGACTTGTCGACTTGTCTGTGTACTGAGCCCGGGCCGATTGGCGTAATGATACATGTAGGGAATCTGTTGCGAAGGTTCGTCCGTAGAATCAAAGTAATTCTTAGTCGTATCCATTTTTTTTTATCGGTGAGTTGGATCGGCACAGATTAGGAACGGGGGATAGTTTACCTGTTCGAATATGAAATTCAAGCGAGCTACGAAACTATCTGGTCCTCCCTGAAGCTCGATGAGTTTTGCATTATCCTGCGGAACATACTTGATGGGCAAGGCAAGCAATTAGATGCATGAAAAATCAAGTGATTGTCATGGACTCGCCTGAGAGTACTAGTTTACACGAGAATCAGTAAAATCCACGTGTGCTAATCCTGGAGCAAAGACTTACAACAAGGGGAGACGATTCGTAGAAGCCATCCGTTCTCAGCTTATTCAAGAAACACGTAGAGTGCGTAGGGTCATTAACACTGCAGTGTCTAGGATCTGTATAATTCCACGTTCCGTTTGTGAATCGCGGCTGTAGCAAAAAATCAAAATCAACAACATTTCGCTAGATTTATTTCGCACTCACCTGCATCATACCAACGGTGACTTCATGGCCTGGTACAGTGATATTTGGATTCCAGAGGTTGACGAAATTCCCAGCCCGTTTGTAATACTGGGAAAGATAATTAACTTGTTGTGAATAATTGTATCAGATATACTCACCTTTGCAGCATCATCGGTTTTACCTAATATTTTCGCAACTTGGGCGATCGAGAAATCATCAAAGGCATACTAAGACCTATAGTATCAGCACAGGGCATGTCTAGAGGAGGCAGTGTAACGTGCCTCTAAAGACCTTGAAACTTGTCTAGTGTGCATTCCGCCGCTCTCAAAGTCGTCGGATGGGACATAACCTGACCATAATTAGGACTGTCATATTCGCAACTTGAGGACTGAACATACCGAGCGATTTCCAGACGTTTACCTCTCGACCAGCCAAGTCCCAATCATCTGGTTGTATCTCGGCATCTACGTGTAAATTTCGAGTATGATAAGTGGAATAGAGTTTACAAGTATCAGCATAACGTACCAGCAAAAAGGGCAGTGTACAAGTCGTCCGCGGAGACCTGAAGATTGTCGGCAAAATCGTGGAACCTGACAAGCAATTAGTCACAGATGTTCAGTAACCACGATATAAACCACCAACTTGACGAAGAACTCTCCCAGAATGGGGTCGCCATCTAATAGAGGCAAAATATTAACATTGCGTTGAGAACTGGTTTATGACAAGGATACATACTGCTTCCACCTTGAACCCACTGTCTGGTCGTGGAGCCCCGACACTCAGGTAACCAACCTGACAGTCTATGTCGGTCAAAGCTTGAGAACAAATACTAATTACGTACCTTCGTGCCTCTGAATGTCAATCATTCCACGGACAATCTGAGCAAATGTGACGGGGTCATGCATAGCCATCAGGGGGTATAGTGTACGGTAGGTATCCCACTAATCATAATGCAATCAGAAAAAATGATAGTGTTAAATGTCCTTCACTTACGTTGCAATAAAACGAGTCATAGTATGGTTCTGTTGAATTCCATTTGGGATTTTCGCCAGTATCTATATTAAATATTCATATAATGTTCTGAAGTGCAATAATGGGGGCCTCACAGTCAGCAGGAGCGATGTGAATTCTGTACAGCTGGTCACGGTTTCAGTTCGGACGAGTAGGAAACAGCGTATGGTGATGACAAACCGAAGAGTAGAGTAATATCACGGTTTCAGGATCTACGCCCATGGGATCTACCTTCACGCGCCCCAAAAGTTCGTTCCATTGCATCCAACTCGCTTGTCGTATACCATCAAAATCCCAGGCAGGGACTTCTGAATCCGCATTGGAGCAAGCTTGCTCTGTGGAGATAAAAGACACCCCAACTCGGACGAGAATAGTTGTTGTTTGGGATCCCGAGTTTGGTGGGAAGGTAAGCAAGGCTCCTAATGGGCTAGTGCTATTTGGCACAAGACCAGACTCGGTTGGCGAGTCAAAGCTATAGCCATCACCTTTGAAGTCAACACAAGTGTACGCCTTGTACGTTTCTGGACCAAACGAGCTCAAAAATCCTGCGCCACCTGGTCGAATAAATAAGGTTGTCATCCGACTCATTGAAAACAAAAGATAATAATAACCTGTAACTCGTCCACTAGTCGAATTCACGTTCACAGTCTAAAAGATCTATTAGTTTGTTAATACTCGAAATGCAAAGAGCTAAACTAACCTGGTTTGCGCCAGATTGCAAACCGTCATCGATTATGTCTACCAAAATCCGTGGCTGGACCGTACCAGCAGGGAAAGTGTACCTATGAAGTGCGACTTTGTTGGTAGAAGTCAACTCGACCCGAACATTGGTTGACTACAGGATTCAACTTAAGAAAACCACAAAAGTAATGAAGGAATATATAGGAAAAATAAACATACGAGGTTTGAAGCGAAGTAGCCTGGAGAGGCGGCATCGTCCGGGGAACCTGTATAAAGTTTTGATATGAAGATCTGCCGAACGAGGACCGACTAACCATCTGAACGAATTTTGCGAAGCTTTTTTCTCCCGTTGACCGAAGTTGGACAATCGGTGAAATTAGAACAATCGCTTATGGGCCAGATCTTGAAGTTGGAAAGACTAGATCCCTTATGATGCGAAAAAAAGCGTCATCATTCCGGATAGCAACCCAACGAGGGACCACATACCCCTCCAGTTCCATCATCGTGAAGTTGAGAGAAACCGATGGCGTTGAAGTTTGCATTCGCGTCGTAACCAGCTTGCTATAAACTTGTTAGACACACGAGGTAAATTATGACGAGGAACAACAACATACGTTTCCTGGCGAGTCGGTGTCCATGCCTACTTTGACCATGCCATGGGGGGTAGTTGCTCCGGGAAAGACGTGGCCTCCCAGGGTAGTACCAACGAACAGGTTGACAAGGTTAGCTGGGTTTTGGACATCGATGCTTTCTGGTCGAGAATTAACGGCGCGACTCTGTAGCCAAGGGTCTTGGGCGAAGGCCGATGTGAGCAGCGAGGAGACTATCCAGGATGCTAGGATCCTCATCTTTCTGGAGGGAACGCAGAGAAGAAGGCCAAGACCCCGCAAAATTATATATTGCAGGAATCATGTGTATGCAAACATTCGCTGACTGAATTTAGGTCATCTGCAAAATGTATAGTAGGCGACGGCCAATTATTAGAGTTCGCACACTGAAATATAATTGGAACGTTTGTAAGCACTTGCAAGAGCGATATTGAGCCACTTTGTCAGATGCTGGCCCCGGCCCCCTCCCAAGGCAGGTGTTGACGTGTGGATTCACTGGTACGCAGATACTTGATCAGATGTGTATGATATATAGGTCATAAATCCACATATCCGGCTTCCAGATGGGCAGCGTCTAGAGCGGGCCGCTGCTGCTGTGTGGTATGGAAAGTGCAAGTCAGCAGAGTATCATTCGACGGGCTCGTGATCGCTGTCATATGCTGATCTCTTCAAAAAAGTTGTTCTTTACGACCGGATATCATCATCATCTCATTTCAAATTACTTGCGCTTTGGTTTAGCTTGCTATTATAGAAGACCTCTGCAACCGCTGGTCTTGGCAGGCGGTCACTCTCTTGACTGCCTATCTCCCTCTCTCAACGGCTCCAACATGCTCCTGGTAGCGACGAGTACCACAAGTTAACGGGAAGCCAAGCGGCAACCACCGGGACATCTATTCGTTCCCCTCGGCTCTGTAGACCACTCACTCTCCCCTCAGTGGTGTCTCTGAACGTTAAATTCGTCTTGTTCAGAGCTTTGACACGTCTATAGCTCGATGAAAGCAATCTTCTCGAACTGTGGATACCTATTTGCTCCCGAACCTTTCAGCCCGCCGCGCGCGTACCTCAGCAAATTCCCGGGTTCATGTTACCTGGCCAAGTCTCTCCACCCCTTATACTATGGCGGGAGATTTCTTGGTCTGCCCCAATACTTATATATCGTGTTTCACATGAGACTCGGATGAACCAGAGTCACTTTTCACACCCATCAAAGACAACAAACACAGTCGAAGTTTCCCTTTGCATAGATCTCCAATGGCCATCATCGATCGACTGTCGATCAATCCCAACATTCGCGGCCTCTTTTTGGATGTGAATAATACACAATGTGCCTAGTCGGAGGTGACCACCGGGCAGTCTCATCAACTATTTCCAATGGTCGCCTCCTGTTAGCGCCTTCTCTCATGTTACTCCCCACACTTGTATTTTTCTCTCTTGTTTGTTGTGTCGAATTTCCATACGCTTACACCAAATTATGCTGATATCGCATATATTACACACGCTTGTCTTACTTAGTGCAACAACGGTCTTCACGTCACATCACTTGTCCGGAACCATCATCATCTCTACTTGAAATCGCTTTTACTCTGCTTTCTCTACACATCCCCCATTTATTTAGCGGGTTTCACTCGCTAAATAGGACA
>QGOD01000240.1:6671-23711 GCA_003313065.1 Sarcodon sp. MG97
TTCATTCTCAATGGGGTGTCGTGTGCGGGAGAGTGCAACTCTGTCGTTGTACCACCTACATGACTTGCGTCGAACCTCAATGAATGATCTGACCTAGTCCTCCTGAGCGAAGAAAACATTTGTAATATTTTTCTTTCGGCGTGAACAAAATAGAAATCAGTCTATCGACTCTTGGGAATAGCGTCTAGTTGTTGCCGCGGCGGTGCAATGAAAGGGTCGGTCCAGCAGGCCTCTTGACTGATGTCGACCTCTGTCACGGCGTACCTCCCAATTCAGTGACAGACGTTGTGACAAGAGTCGCCATCTATGACGTGCTCATGGAAATCAGAAGCGAAATTCTAGTGAGATGGTTTATCCCTTTATAAATTCAAGATTTAATGGTCAGGTGAATTATTCCGGTTGGCCATCGTAACCAGGGACAGGAAAACCATTGTTTTCAAACTGCATCGACTGGATGACTGTAAAAAAAGAAGAAATTTCTGTGCCGAAGTCGCTGCTAGCTGTTACACCAACCCACAACCAAAATCAAAGAACTTGCAACAAGAGTAACAGCAACACTTCACTGTAGTATTTGGTAGGTGCTGGTGGTATTGAGAGGTGTTGGTCATCTAATCAAATCAGTTTTAGATAGTTGAACAGAGCGGTGAAAGGCGTACCATGCCAGGAAACGAGGTCCATATGACGAAGCCTCCAGATCTTGATTCTTTATACGGTTAGCTCAGATCAGGGAACTATTACAAGCACTTACAATGACATAGTTACACCTCGATTTACGTGCACAGGTATGTAAAAGGAGCTTGACGGGTTTACTGCTCGTAAATCCAGCCTGATCTTTTATTTCCATCTTGAATACTTTTATTTGCCAGCGGAGATTGCGCGATAGATAGATTATAGCAAACAAATGGAATGTGCGAACACACAATGGCAGAGAAAGCGAACGTGCGTACTTCAGCGGCACATCAGATCTTGACTTTGTATACGAGACGTTTGTCTACCGCACAACAACAGACGTCGATGTTTGAGAGATGTCGTGATGGATCCTTGGTTAAATGGCGAATTTTTGGTTAGATGAATATGTGCGCTTCTGAGCAGGAGTATCCAGCTAGAACTTTGCTTATAGCTTTAATGCTTCCGCCCAGATGCTAAATACAAAAATAGACGCTCTTTCGGGCGACGACCTCGTTGGTCGCTTTACCTGTTGCGTACTCAGGGTGGCTCAACACTAGCAATATCACTGTCCATGATGTCAGCTGTGGTATCAGGGTCGTACTGGAACGTACACGAGGGACCGTAGCTCCGATGCTATGAATCCGAGGAGTTGGTGATGGGAAGATCCATGTCCCATGTGAACAAGATCGCATGTACTATGTGCACCGTATTGCACAACGTTGACATGCCATGTGATTGATCCCAAAGCGCATGTCCAACTGGTACCTGTAAAGAGGCCGTTACTAGTTATGGCTTGGAAGAAGTTGCATATAATATGGCCGTGGAGGCCCCAAGATTCGTCGAACAGCCGCAGAAATATAGATGCTAGAAGAAAATAAGATAGACACCTAGAGATGATCCATTCAATGGAACCCGTAAGTTCTCGTCCTTGTTAACACCTGATAACACGTATCCATTAACCCCCTCTCGTGCGTTCCTCATGCACCTTCAAATTCAACAGTACCCTGGTACACCCCCCTGAACGAATGTGCGTCCCAGGAATATCTTCGCCGCGGAATGCGATAAAAAAAAATCGCGAATCAAGTGATAATTCAATCAGTGCTGACATACTTTCCACCTCTTGACTGTCAGCTTTCTCCTTTCCTTCGGTCCACTTTACGAGTCTTCTGACCGAGGTTCTGTAGTTCTTCCGTCGAATGTGTTCCAAAATAGAAGTTTTCCGGAAAGATGAAGCGGTACAAGGCCAGCGCAAAATACGCAGAAAGAGAGAGGCTTTAGGTTAAACTTACATGAGATTGTCCTAGAAGGAGAAGGCACTCGGTAGATACACTAAGGTTAGACCGAGGTTAGACGACGTTGGTTGGGGTTTGTGGGGGAACCGTCACAAATCCGCCGACCCTTTGAGAAAAAAAAAACTGCCCAACCCATTCCACGCCCGTCAGTTGGGAGATGAACCGGATCTCACCCGCAGGTCTTCAAAGAAGAAAGCCTGAGATTGTTGAATGACGCAAGAGAGGACGGTGAGATCCCGTTCGTTTACCGCCCCTTGACAATTTATACTGACTAAGTAGACTAGTGGTAGTATATATCGAAAAGCTCTTGCGCTGCAAGCCTTTGGCTACAACTCTTCCATATCGACATCTTAACTCTTGCATCAACTTGAAAATAGGAACCAACAATTGAAAATGCGGATCTCTCTCTCTTTTGAAAAGTTTTTTCCATGTCAAACTATTGTCTCACCTCGAATTTGGTCAGTTATTATTAAATACCCTACTCTTCCTCGTGGCACAACACTCTTAATCAGGAGTCCACGAAGACAATTACTTGAAGATGCGAGAATACCCCAATAGATGGATATTACCAATAAATTCAGCTCTCTTGCTATGCTGCGAAAAAATCAAGTCGAGGCATGCAGTTGCGAACTGAGACGCCTAAGTTTCGAACATTGTTAGGTCGAGCCTTGGGCAGGGATCACCACATGCGATTAAAGTCTTGCCCTCAGATGTCGAAGCCTTGAAGCTTGAAGACTTGGGGCTGTGTCGATATTGAGAGAAAAGCGGTTCGGAAGTAGTTGCTTGCGCTGTTTAGGTCGCAACGAGTGTAAGTAACATTGTTATACTCGTTCCCTTGTATTGATGACCACCACCATAAAATGTTTCCAACCCATTACCACCTAGAGACTTCCCTCTAACACCCCCAGGTCTCCCCCTCTACTTGCAACTGCTAGCACCTA
This sequence comes from Sarcodon sp. MG97, assembly GCA_003313065.1. Lineage (NCBI taxonomy): Eukaryota > Fungi > Basidiomycota > Agaricomycetes > Thelephorales > Thelephoraceae > Sarcodon > Sarcodon sp. MG97. Next base: position 9,574 of record QGOD01000240.1, read on the forward strand.
CGCTGCCATCGTTACATCCGCCACTATTTTATGTACTGCATCCACTAAAGCCACAACCGGCCCCGGCAGTACCTCCACCAACACACCCCCCGACGCCCTATCAACAATAATGAATCAGTCACGAGATATATTCAAGTTGGCAGGAGACATACCGCGGCACAAGCTCCAGGATACCCAATATATCCAACAGGATCATAATAAAGAGGCACAGGAACTAGAAACGCAGCCTCATGCCTCTCTCCCAACATATACTTTCTCTCTGAGACCTCCCCCTGCCGAACCTTCCGCAAATCTCTTGCCCTGCGCTTTTCCCTCTTGATCTCCCGTGCTTTGCGTCGAAAAGGACCAACATTTTCGACGTATGCCGAATTGTGATCGCTCGGATGGGTCGCAAGAAAGGCATCATCCCGTACTGGTGGGTTGAGATTATTTCTGCGCTCGTGTAATATAATGTTCACCAATCTTGAGAGCTTCTGGCTGATGGTATCTCCCTGCAAATATCTCAGATCAGCTAATAGCACAGACGAAAGGGATACATACAGGGAGTGGGCATCCACAATGCATGTAGGCTACTCCGAAGCGTTCCTTGAGATATCTGTGAGATTAAAACAATATATTCCAACGGAGGCATATACCTTCCATGCTCGACAAGTGTCGTCAAACGATGCAGATAAATGAGATTCTTCTACCTTATCGTCGCTGTTTCCGATGCTCGGTGAGACTTCGCTAGTTGCATTAGCCAGTTCACTTACTGATTAACAAAATGGTTGATATAGCGTCTGCAATCATCTGCATACCAACCGGGAGACAGTTGATGAGTATGCCAACCTAGATCGATATCAAGCGTCGGTACGAAAAATCGAGTCGGAATAGAAGAGATCAGATCTAAGAACCTATTGGGCGACAATCAGCCTAGACGTTGTTGTACGAAGTAACAAGCATACGCATGATATCGAGCCACGCAATGGTGCAATACAATCTCGTCTTCATTCGAATCGAAATAACCTGGTTGGGTCCACCCCAAGTCAAACATCTTGTTAATAAAGGATCCTTGGCGAATAACCTAACGCAAATCCAGTAATAAAATAAGTCGACAGACCTCAAAAAACGCTGAGGATCGCCTACCGCGCCTACAAGATCAACAGAGAACGGTCGATCGTCGTTGTACGCACTGAGAATCTTCCTTACTCTGAGAAGCGTGAGCCCGATATCCATTTGAGAGTGCTAGTCTGGTAAAGACACTCACAAGGGAGGTTCCAGTTGCCGTGACAAATGAAATCTAACATTTGTCATAGAGTAATCAACATTCTGCTTGACATCTTCCTCCCACGCCTTTGTGTCAGTATGTCGCTTAGATGGCGAGCGATCCTTAAGTGAAGCGATATCACTCGGTGTGTTCTGAGTGGTCGCAAACGTCGTAGATCTCAGGATAGAAGACTTGATTCTCGTGCCACGAGCAGTAACATCTACTTTGGTTGGGGTATAGAGTGTTCCTCTGAACCGTAAAAACGAGACGTAAAAGAAAAGAATGAATAAAAGATGCTCAAATTTACTGACGAGAACAACGCACGGGAGGTAGACTCCAAGCCCAAATTCTTTGACATGGTCGATATTTCTTGGGTCCCTGGCAATATCACGAGCAAATTTGATGACCGCTAACTTGCTCTTCGTGATTTCAGACCTACATATCGGACAGAGAGACTTGAAGTTTTTCTGTGCGTACCCTGGGTACATCGGATCTTGGCATAAGTAGGCTACAAATCGACAAGCTATGATCTAACTCGGTCTTTGACGTACAATAAGACAAGGGACTTACGAGCACCAACGGAACAACCACACACAGGGCAAATGACTGGTTGTTCGACGAGTTCAGACGATGAAGGGACCGGATCCCAAGGAAGATCAGCAGTAGCCTCGAGCCATCGAGCAAGTTGATCAGGAGAAGGTTGATATGTACATAAATCCCCCAATTCAGCCTTCAAGTAAGGCATTGAAAAATGCAGAAGTGTTTGAGCGTGGAAAACACTGACCAACACATCAAGAAGAACAAAGTTCGATTTGTTCAGTATTCTTAGTTTCTTGAGGACGAGGAGACGTTCACAATCTTCAGAGTACCAGCTTGATAAACATAACTGAGATGATATTAACACGACACAATACCGCCACTCACGCAGGGTTCAGCATATATGCATGCCACACGAGGAGCACATCTAGAGGCGGAACTTCATGCGCAACAAAATCTTCCACAGACTCGAATGTCAAATTTCCAGCCCACCGTTGGAATCTTTTCCGATCCGCATGTCGTACTTGAGTTATCATGCCATCCACAAGAAGACCAGGAAACGCACCGTTCGACAGCCAATTCAAGAAACCAGGTCCATCGCTCCCCTGGGGCAAGATTCACAGCATTCTCCGGGAAGTCGCGAGGATCTTCCTCAACCCTTGTCCGAAGGAGCTTGAAAGCCCTCAACAAATTGAGGTGCGTCTTTAGTTGACTGGCCGAAACCAGTGGTGAAGGAGTAACTTCGGCGCCGATCTTGAATCTGGATTGCAATACACGTGCTGGCAATAGCTCTCCTTCTGTTGCATTTGGTGGTGCACGGTATTGTGGTACAAGTTCGAAGTTTGCACCCCCACGTTCTTGAATATCTGTCATCGAACTAAGGTCTCCCGCGCTGAGCACTGGCACACCACTTGTTCAACTTATTGGCCGTCTTCGTGTGATCGCGCAGTGTCAATGAGGCTAGGGTGTTCGTGCAGGGATGGTGGGCTGAGGCATTTCCACCTCTCCTCCCTGTACTCAATCTCGTCACGCAGTATGAGGTAAGATAGAAGTTCGAGGGGTGATGCAACCAACTTACGACCAACTTGTAATTTAAAAAACGCAATTCGCCGAGATGAACCGATGAAAGTCTCGTCCCTTCATTCACGATGGTCAGACCAAGTCATGTAGTCCTAACAACTATCGATACTTATCAACAAAACAAAATCGCAGGACTGGCTGCAGAGGACTCTTTCGATTACTCTTATCGTATCGCAAGCAATCATAATTTGTCACAATTATTTAGCAAAATGCCAATCTTGGACTACATCGACCTTTTTCATTAATCAGAAAAATCAAGTGAAACCGTTGAGTGATTGGTCAGATACCGTGGCAGGCATCACAACAGCGCCCGGTAAGCTGGCTTAACTCCTTAAGACCTTGAGCTTAAAAGCCAAACCCTAAAAAGTCTGCTGCCATAAACCGCGAACAAGCATCAGCAGAACCTTCTCGCTTAAAGAGCTACTTGGTCCACTTGTAGGCGTTTGTAAGCTCTTACAAGTGACAGGAAGATCTGCTGATGAAGGCCCTGGTTGCAATGCCCACTTCCTCACGACAAGTGCGAACACACTCAATCGAGCATAGAGTACAACAAAGGCACTTTTAATGATGCGCGATCATCACTAGAAAGGACAAGCAGTGTATCCACAGAACGCTCGTCTACCACCAGGCAGCTATAACATCTCGAAAGATTCAGACAGGACTCTGAGCTAACTCGCATGCCCGTCGACGTCGTGTAGCAGCAAACGTTGCTTTTGGTGACGACGGGAGTGATACTAGCACATAGTAAAACTCGAAGGCGCGGAGAAAGTGGCGTTTGCGCGACGTCGCGAAGCAACAGACAGAACAGAGCACGATCGTCAGTCGCGAATGGTCAAGACACCAATCCCAGAACAACGACGGCGTTTTTTTTTCGAAATTTGGCTAATTCTAGCTAGCGCAAGAATACCGTTAATCCACCGCTGACCGACGTATGCTTCTGTAACGAAGCTCCTGCATTGTACACATATGTAAAGAAATCACGGGGAAGATGGTTGATGAACATTGTGATCGTTTCCATGGCCATGCGCATGGGAGCTGGGATGAGAGTGCCAACTGTGTTTCTGAGTGTCGTTCCTTTATTGATTCAAGGTAAGAAGATGGGGAGGGAGAACCAATCAGGGGTGAGCCACATCTGATGAACCTCAAGAAAGGACAAATTTCACCATAACGAAAATGATCCACCACATACCCGAACAGCAACGTCATCTAGAATTGCATCTATCATATATAATAATACCCCAGGGTAGCTACATCAACCGACACAGTCGTATTGAGATGATTAACCTCCGACCCTCGTCAAGAGGAATATACCAAATTAACTCTAAAAACGTAGTCCATTCAACTGTAATCTAAGATGGGGGTATAGCACTGGGATATCATTGGTGCGGGTAGATGTTCGAGTAAAAAGAGTGTGGAACTCGTCAAGACCAACCTCCGGGTCGAGTGGATGGGTATCGTTATAGCGTAAAAGACAACGTGATTAATTGGCACCATATATGGCGACGTAGTTGATCTTCCACATTGCCCCTAAGTTGACGTCAACATCAGCCGATCTGGGTGATTCAACTTGAAAACAAAACATACAGTCGTAATTGGAAGAGTTCGCAACAGCGTCTGAACATGTGCCTAGCCCAAGATTGTTGTATGCACTTCCGGCCCAATCACCGCAAATGGTAGTATCAACTGGGTTGGCATGACATCAAGATAGGTGCATGGAACAAATGAATAACGTTACTTACTGACGACTGCAGACAACGAAGAACCAATATGTTGAGTTAAAAGTGTGCAGAGAGGCAAAATACCACGTACGCTGCTGGTTACGGAAGTGATTGGTAAAGTCGCAAGAGTTATTGGACCAATAGGCCATGGGGATGCCCCAATTCGACGGATTAGGATTGCCAGCTGTAATGTCCTGAGGGATTTCGTTACGAGCAAAGCGCCAACTAGTGAAGAAGTCAACATGTCGGACAAAGTGCTCCAGAAGACAAAGTTGACCGACATGGACACTTGAGTAGAATCCCAAAGGTGAACAAATACGCCTCCAGAACCCTTTATCAACCCATGAATATAAAGCACAATAAACCTATGTCGGAACGGCTCACCATGTTGAAAGCAGTCCCAGCACTAGCATTGCCAGTATCAGAAAAAGCACACCCGGCATTGGCACCATTTGAACTTCGGCAATCTGTGCCCATCGGGTTGCCTAAGAATGCCTTCACGTCCCCAGTTAGATCTTTATAAATGCCTGGTACAGTCTTGTCGAGCGTGCAGTCTGAACCCGAGCCAGTGTGCAATGTGTACTGGTTTGTCGTGGCCTCGTTGACGTATTCAACAATATCCATCTAAGAAGAGTCAACCACGGCCGACGTTTACAGAGAAGAACATCATACCTCTCCGTCATCCGGCCACGATTTGCCGACACCTGAACAAAAGTTTAGCGACATGGTCGATCTAATACACATGCGGCCAACTTACTCCAGTAAGCGGGCCAAACGGTATTTCCATGGGGCATTTTATAGAAGTCAGCGATAAAGAGGCCATCATTATAAGAGTCCTTAGTACCGATACGAACACTAAAACAAATTCAGTCACATATACAAATGTAGTATGGTAACGCATACGATTTGCGTTGGCCGCCTGGAGGGACCTGACTCTTGTTATCTACGGCAAGGACAGTGGTACCATCGGCTTGAACGTAAGCCAGACCAGCGGCCATAGCGTCAGTTCCGCTCAGATATTGAACGTTCCCATGAGTTGGATCACTACCGGTGTAGAAGTTCCAACCGCTGTTAACGAGAAGGGGTTAAAGAGACAGGTATCGTAAAAGTTATTCAAATCTCACTCAAAAAAGTTTGATCCTGAATGCTTGACTCTCAAGCTGTAACCGTTACTTCTGTGAACGGGACCGTGACGAGGAGAGTTGAGGCGGTTGAGATGGATGTTAGAGCGACCAGCAAGGACGGCGATTGGCAGTAGAGCAAGAAGGAGTGTTAGGGTGTGCATGATGTAGGGCAAGGGAAAGGGAGTGTTGAAGCGAGTCGTGAAGAAGGCAAATGAGAAAGGTGAGAACAAGAAATGAAGGACCTGCCGCAAGCCATTTCGGATGGATCCTCTGTTTTTGTAGCGGAACGATAGTATCACAAATAACGGTGGCGGGAATGGACCTCTTTGTCGGTTTGTTGCCCACATGTGGATATTGTTTCCTTTTTGGACATTACCTAAACAACGTTGTGGCAACATCACCATCAAATGAGATGGATGCACCATTGTTGGAGTTGTACAGCCATTATGAATCACCGTGTTCATTGTTGGCATCTGCTGAGCCCATTGTTCTGTTCTCAAAGTTGGTCAGACCACAGCAGAATTCTTCCAAGAAAGAACAGGAAACTAAGGCCTCCCTCAGTTACCATGGGGGAACGCGTCCGATGCGAAACCTAGTTCATCAGCAGAATCCTCTCGCTTAATGAGCTACGTACTTGAAGCGTTTGCAAGTTTTACAAAAGAATTCGCTGATACGCTTTGTTGCTTGTTTCGTGAATCTTGTTAACGATGCACGCAAGTCACCGAGTCCGACCTGCAAGACAGTGTCGGATGGATGCCTTTCAAGCTCACCGCTGGCTGCATAGGATTAAGCTCTCTATCCTAGGTTATGACTCTGTCCACTTTGCTCTACTATCTGCACACTGTCTTGTTCTGGGAAGTACATGCAGTCGAGTCTCATGACTCGACAACACTAACAGCACATGGTTGCCACTGTGAGCACACCAGTAGTTCCCCTCCTTCGTGACCAAAGAACTACTGGCTACTTTCAGTTTTGTTAAAGAATCACATGAGCAATACAAAATAGCGGCAGGCAGTAGACTAGTGCCAGGGGCAGCTGACCCACAAAAATTCAGTGAGGCGAACCCGATGCGCTTACCAAATCTAACCTAACCGACACAACTACAACTTACCCCACGAGGGGGTCCTAAATGCCCTGCGGGCCCAGGCACCATGATTGTCGATAGTCGTTTCTAACCTATCCTACAGACAATCATTGGAGGTCAGCCTTCCGCTTTTGATGGTTTTTGATTCATCTTCACCTGGCAAGTGAGTCGATGAGTCTATTGCCCAAGCTGAAGAGATCTTTTGAGGCGTATTGGAGTTTTACAGTTCCCACAAGGGCACAGGTCTGGAGTAAGCGCGAACTTTCGGAGCTCCGCCACTGTGTATATCCACAGTGCAGCCATTTGCGTGATATTCATGATTTCATATGTCCAACGAACTATTGGATGGAGCATTTTTGGAAATTCGGAGCCAATCAGAGCAGATCTAGAACGGAGGTCAGGTCGAAAATCGGAAGGCCGCAATTCCACAATACTGATAATGATTTTCGTTTCACATACTAGTTGCAGTGAGGACCCTCCTTCATTTATGACAGTGCTGGCCGGTCATGAGAAGTTACGCAATGACAGTTAAAACACATTTGACTGATTCCAGAAGTGCCAGCACGTTGTGTCGTTACACGACTTGGGAACTGGCTACCTTGGCCCGGAGTGGCTTGTGTTCTAGTAAAGGAAATTGCGACTAGGTCATAACCGACCAGTGACTTTAATTTCCTTACCAACTGTCAATGACCAGCACAACATTGGATGCTATCAACTGATCGCATTAACACTCTCGGGGTTATTCACACGTCGAAGCTCGAAATGTGGTCACACTGGCAACGAGGATGACAGGGAAGCATTCGTTCAGGGTGAAGTGGAAGCTGGAACGAATGTGGATCTGGGATTCTGGGGACTCGCAAGAGTCTGTTAGGAACCTCAATGCTATAAGCGATGTTATAATCCTCACTCGGAAACAGTTACCAGCACCGCTGTTAATGTCCCCGGAACGAAGCGGAGTTTGCTAGTATAATTGTATGGGTTATAAGTTTATAACCTCCGGAGTCTCTTCTCCTTTGGTTACCTTTGCCTCACACAATGTCGAAAAGCGAACAGTTATCTGGACGCCCGTCCCAAGATGAAGAGCACTTGCCCGTGTCGGAGAAGGCACACGACGTACCTCTGTTCAATGCTCACGTCGATGTTTCCGGGATAGACGAACGCAAACTAGTGCGCAAGATTGATTTGAGACTCATTCCCTGGCTCTCCTTCCTCTACCTTCTCAGCTTTTTGGATAGGACCAGTATTGGAAATGCTAGAGTGAGCTTCCAACCTCGAGTTTCATGGTGGTTAGATGACATGTGCCCGCGACTTTTTCAGCTATACGGCCTTGAGCTAGACTTGCATATGACCGATAATCAGTATTTGATTGCTTTGACGATCTTTTACTTTTCATATTCCATTTTTGAGGTATACTTTCTCTTTATTGGCCACTTTTTCCATCCGTTCTTCTTACAATATGGTACGTAGGTTCCGAGTAATGTCGTCCTGAAAAGGCTAAGACCAAGCGTGTGGCTTTCGTTGTTGATGTGTTTATGGGGAGTCGTTATGGTAGGTTTCATGATTAATCCATCTTTTAATAACCTTTAAATTTGCTTCAGATGTGTCAAGGTCTTGCACGCAATGACGCTCAATTATTAGGTCAGTTCCACGTGTTCTGGGCCCATGACAACCTCTTTGCGTTCCTCTACTTCGAGCATTTTCTTTATACACGTTGGTGAATTACAATAAGGACTAATACTAAACTCATAGCTTTACGATGGCTCCTCGGCATGTGTGAAGCTGGTTTGTTCCCAGGCGTCACCTATTACCTCTCATGGTCTGTAGCCCGATTCCTCCATAATCGGTTGATGTTGAGGTTCTCAACTAGTTGGTACAAACGATCCGAGTTTGGTCTCCGTATTGCAATATTCTTCTCTGCTGCTTCAGTTTCAGGCGCATTTGGTGGGCTTCTGGCGGTAAGTCTCCGTCGACATCTCAATCCACTCCTCCTGTAACCATGCTCAATAGGCTGCCTTATCGAAGATGAAAGGCGTAGGAGGGAAATCAGGGTGGTCATGGATTTTCATCATTGAGGGTCTTGCAACAATTCTCGCGGGCTTTGCTTCTTTTTGGATTATACAGGATTTCCCGGACGTGGCTAGTAAGTATTTCCGTTTGCTAATAAAATCAGAACTAAGCTACCCAATTTTGACAGAATTTTTGACCGAGGAGGAGAGAACTCTCATTATCAGACGTCTGCAAGGCGACAATCAATTTAGTGCCGCGGGGGAGCAGCTGAAATTTAAATACATCCGGCAAAGTTTGACAGATTGGAAAACCTGGTTAACTAGTACGTAAGACGTGTTATCTCACCATTTTCAATGATTTGATCACGTCCTTTCACTAGTGGTCTTCATCATGGGTGTTGATGGGCCTATATACGCATTCGCGCTATTCTTACCCACCATCATCAATGAAGTAAGTTATATCGTTGCTATCTTTCTGCTTGCTGATGGTTGACAGCTTGGTGATTCTTTCATATGAGTTGAAACGAGTATCCATTCTGAACTAGTATGCGATTAGGATATAGGGCTACTCCCGCTAATCTCTTGACCGTTCCTGTCTACGTTTTAGCGTGTATAATTACATGTTCTGTCGGATTTTATGCAGATCGCAGAGGCCAAAGGGGGCCTATAAATATGTACGTTTTCCCTTTATATTACGCTTGCGCCAGACTTGACCCCTGTTGTCAGTATATTCTTCTGTATAGGTTTGATCCGACTTGTTACGGCGCCCATTACAGTAGATAATTTTTGTCGCAGCTGCAGTCGGATATATCATCTTGGTATGTTCTAGGAACCCGACACTATCCTACGTCGCCGTCTATCTTGCCGCGTGGTAAGTTTTTCTTCTTGTACTCTCTATCTTCAGTACTTGACTGCCTTTTCGCCAGTGGGATATATCCAGCAACGTGTATGTTTTTCATTGTTTGTTATGTTTCTCAGCTAACTAGTTACTACGATCGAATAGCAAACTCAGTGTATGTATCCTTTATAATTCTCGTATCTATGAGCTTATCGACTTTGGTAACTTTAGTGCGTGGATATCGAACAATGTCGAAGGGTCATACAAGCGGGGCGTATCTCTTGCGATGACAATTGGCTTGTATGTGGCATTTTGTGGGTTTTCCGGGGTTGTCATTTACAGTCTTTTTCATCAGTGGCAACCTCAACGGAGCGGTGAGCTCAAATGTGGTACGTCATCTTACTTTTCCTTGTCTTCTCGATCATCAATCAAATACTGCACAGTACCGTGCAAAAGATAAGCCGTGGTATCGACTGGGACATGGCATCGTGTTGTTATACATCGGGTTGGGAATTGTTGGTTCCACGACATACCTCTTGTATATCAAAACCGAGAATGCAAGGCGAGACAGAGGGGAACGAGACGAGATTATTGATGGGGTGAACGATACAGGTAATGGCCAACCCATTTGTTACAGAATACTAACTTGGAGCTGACGCGTTGTGAAACATCTTGAAAGGAGACAAGGAGACCGTCGAAAGGTTGGCAAGACTGAATGGCAGGTTTGCGAGTGTGGAAGAAGCCAGGAGAGAGAAAGGAGATGAATGGAGCGGATACCGATATATTACATAGCGCCTGGTCAGGTTAGATTCAAAGACTCACCGTGGTACTTCAAGCTTCGAGGCTTAGGTTACGCGTTGTATATTCGGGATCATTGACATATGTATGATTGAATGCCGAACCATGGCCGAGGCATTAATTCAATCCCAGCGGGGGATCCAAGGAGTTTATACGTTTCTCGGAAGTTCAGGATTGCTCTCGCTAGTGGCGCGCACATCTATCCTACTTTCAACATTTCGTCTCTCCTGAAATTAGATCGCCGGAATACTTGCGAGTCGACAATACTCGTCCAGCGAAAAAATGGCGAAACCAGGATCAACACCGGATACAGAGCCAGATTTTTACACCTGGTTATGTTAACACTATCCTAGAACTACTTGGTAACTAACAATATTATATTCTGTAATACTAGATATTTTTAGTATTACATATCCCAAGATTGTTAACATATTGTCATAACCAAGACGTAACGGTGTATCTGACTGCGCTTGAATGGTGATGATGGCCCCTTGAATTCATAGAAAAGGCACGGCAATGACCCATATGGCGAGCGTTTAAAAGGCCGTCGCAATCCGATTTTACTACAGGGATCCCAATGTACAAGGCCGGTTGGTACTATTGTGCCTTGCATAACATTATACTCTGATTTATAACATATAAAGTTATGTGAGGCACAATTGCAGGGTCACGGAAGTGAGATAGGACCATCACCGCAAGGGTTACTGCAAAAAGAGGACGCAGATCGGATTACAAAGAATGCTTTCAGCTTTGACCAGTGTGCCTCGTCGAAAAGATGTAGGCTTATTTGGTCAGTTGTTCGCAGCCCTCAGTCCTGGCTCTTAATTCTTCCTCCGGCGCCGGAATTCATGTGGCGCTTGGTATATCATCAGTCTGAGTGCAACCGAGCGTCCTCTGCCCCGGTCGTCTTCGTCCCCTACAATGTCGAAAAGCGAGATGGATACTAGCCGTCCGTCGCAAGATAAGGAACAGACGTCAGTGTCAGAAAAGGAACGTGATGTACCTTTGTATAACGCCCACATCGATGTTTCCGGCATAGACGAGCGCAAACTGCTTTGGAAGATCGATTTGAGGCTCATCCCTTGGCTCTCTTTTCTCTACCTCCTTAGTTTCTTGGACAGAACTAGTATTGGTAATGCTAGGGTGAGTCCCGACGTCTCGGTCGTGGTAGATTATGTGTTTGAATAAATAAACGCACACTATTCTCTAGCTATACGGCCTAGAAACAGACTTGCATATGACGGATAATCAGTATTTGATTGCCCTGACAATCTTTTACTTTTCATATGCGATCTTTGAGGTATACTACTTCTTTCGGTTGTGCTTTGCTTTTACAAAATATTTATGTGATATAGGTTCCGAGCAATGTCTTTTTGAAACGACTGAGGCCCAGCGTATGGCTTTCGTTGTTGATGTTCTTATGGGGAATCGCTATGGTACATTTCTGAATCATATCGTTCGTCGAGAATTTCGTTTTTAATTTGCTCCAGATGTGCCAAGGCCTTGTGCGCAACGATGCTCAACTATTAGGTTAGTCCCGCCTTAACTTTTCCAGAACTACCTTTCTCTATTGGTGAATTTCGAGTGTCCTTTGAGCACCACGTTCTAATCTGTCTGACCCTGACTAATCGCAATGAATAGGTCTGCGATGGCTCCTTGGGACCTTTGAAGCCGGTTTATTCCCAGGTGTCAACTATTACCTCTCATGGTATGCAAACGGTCATTTCATAATCCCTTGACGTTAAGATGTTGAAATAGTTGGTACAAACGTTCCGAGTTCGGTTTGCGTGCTGCCATATTCTTCTCCGCGGCATCAATTTCGGGCGCATTCGGTGGGCTTTTAGCAGTAAGTCGCTACGAGTTATCTCAATCTACCTTTGCTTCAACTATAACCGACAGGCTGCCATATCGAATATGAATGGCATAGGAAAGGAGTCGGGCTGGTCGTGGATTTTCATCCTTGAAGGTCTAGTGACAATTGTTGCCGGAGTCGTTTCATTTTGGATCATACAGGATTTCCCGGACACGGCTAGTGAGTAATTGAAGCTTTTCTTAATAAACCGAGAGCTAAGCTAGTCCACCTCGACAGAGTTTTTGACTGAAGAGGAGAGAACTGTCGTCATTAGACGCCTGCAAGGTGATGACCAGTTCAGTGCTGCGGGGGAGTCCTTGAGGAAGAAATACATTATCAAGAGTTTTGTGGATTGGAAAACATGGTTGGGCAGTGCGTGTCCTTTGCATTACGTCCTGATTAACCACTTTATCATCTTCGCTAGTGATCGTCTATATGGGTTGTGACGGTCCCTTATATGCCTTTGCGTTATTCTTGCCAACTATTATTAGTCAAGTCAGTAGTGTTGTTTCAATCTTTCGCCTTCTCTGACTGTCCCGGTTGTCCAACAGCTTGGTAATATCTCATCTTGCTTGAAACTAACATAGATATTGAAATATGCGACCAAGGATACAAGGCCACCCCCGCTAACCTCTTGACTGTCCCCGTCTACGTTGCAGCTTGTATAGTTACATGTATTCTAGGATTTTACGCAGATCGCAATGGCCGGAGAGGTGTCTTAAATCTGTACGTATTCTGTATATTGCGGCTTCATCCAATTGATTATTCGTTTCTAGTGTGTTGCTTTGCATAGGTTTGCTCCAGTCTTGTAGCACCGATTCAAAGACGTATTAACCTCTTTCTTGTAGCCGCAGCCGGATACATCATTTTGGTATGTTCTCGGAACGCGGCGTTGTCTTACGTTGCTGTATACCTTGCTGCTATGTATGTCTCGTCTATCTATTCTACCCTCTTCAGAAATTTACCTCCTCTCCTCAGTGGAATTTACCCTGCGATTCGTACGTTATTCTCCATCTGTTATGTATACAAACTGATCCTTGACCACGGCGGATATAGCCAACACAATGTATGTTCTTTTATGGTCCATTCCATTTCAAAGCTGTATCGATGTTGTTTCTATAGTGCGTGGGTATCTAACAATGTCGAAGGGTCCTACAAGCGCAGTGTTTCGCTAGCAATGACAATTAGCTTGTACGTAGCGTTTTCTCTCTGTAATTTGTTGCTGAACATTTTTTTTTCCACTCAGCGGAAACATCAACGGGGCAGTGAGCTCGAATGTCGTATGTCATCTTGCTTCCTTCCATCATGTGTGATATTTCTCAACTGCCAGCGCATAGTATCGAGCGGTTGATAAGCCATGGTACCGGCTAGGGCATGGCATCGTTCTCCTGTACATTGGCTTAGGCTTCATCTCGTCCGCGTCATACTATCTTCTGCTCAAAGCTGAGAACGCGAGACGGGAGAGGGGGGAACGAGATGAAATTATTGAAGGAGTGAATGACTCCGGTAAGGCCAATTCATCTGTTTCATTAACTTGGGGAACTCGGAACTGACAACTATTGAAAACTTTTGAAAGGCGACCAGGCTGCCGTCGAAAGATTGGCTAAATTGAATGGTAGATTCGCAAGCGTTGAAGAAGCCAAGAGGGAGAAGGGAGACGAGTGGAGTGGATATCGGTATATACTGTAGTTTTGTAACATTATATGTAAGTTTCTTTATTTCAAGAAATTTAAGCTGGCAATCAAATTGGGCGATCGTGGGAGCGGCCAACCGGGCGCCCCGTTAAATCTTTCGGGCTTGGTAGTCGCAAGAGTCTTACTCAAAGAAGAGTGTATTGCTATTAGAGCTTCTTCTG
>QGOD01000240.1:23857-35476 GCA_003313065.1 Sarcodon sp. MG97
TACGTTATCCTCCATTGTATCATTTTCTTTGCTCCTTGCCAAAATAATCGACAACGTGTCCTCCCCATCTTCCCTTGGTAACCGAACCGGAGCAGAAAGGCGAGATGACGACGACGACAAAGGGACTACTCCGACGGGCGCAATAGGCACAGAATGCATCGTCACCGCTACGAAGGGCGGTGGTGGCCCAGACAAGCCTCCAGAAGTAACACAGTCCCTTGTTTTATATGCTTGTTCTTAAGCTACGACGTGAAGTTATTGTGTATGAGAAGCACTCACTGAGCTGCGGCCAATACTGCTTGAACGAATGACGGATGCAGGAGTCCTCTCCAGCGCGCGTGGATGATGGTGCCGGGATGGGATGGGTGAGGTGGGGTGTATACTGCGACGTATGGGTCGACGCGGTCGTTGATATACAACCTACAGGAATTCTGAGCGTCAGTTTCGGGGTGGTTGAAGTCGTTTTGTGAATGGAACCTTTGAGCACCCAGACAAGCCATGCCAACCCATTCATACAAATCTGATATGTTTTCGTTCCAGTCTTCTATTTTCGCTTCTCCCTCCTCTACGGAAGGGGGAGATAGATTCGGTTCTGGGATGTAGACGTCGGACATGGTAACTGTCTGCACGTCTACTTTTGTCAATTCATGTTCTGGACTCAGAACACCTGACCCAAATGAGAAAGATGTATATCACAATAAAATATGAGGTTAGGTTACCTTGCTTAGTACAGTGATATAACACCTCCCAGAGATCCAAGCCTGCTTCTTCCCTCAACCGATCGTACAACTCCAATGCTGATTTCTGTTTAGGTCCCAGGACGTTCCACAATTTTGTACTCTTATCCGAATTGTCTGGTAGCAGCAATCTCCACGCAAGTACCACCACTGTTACCAGAAACGAAAGTAAGAGGGAAAAAAAAATAAGAGATCATGGACCAAAAATCAGTCAATGAATCATATCGTAGAATGCAAAAGTTGATGGTCAACGCAACTGTATTTCCCTTCACAATGCTTCCAAGGCAACTTGCTTCCCATCAACCCTAGTCTTTGATATGTGTCTTTTGCGACGCAGAGGGTAAGTACGCCGCGGGTGTCGATGCACCATGTGTCGTCAGTTCCGAGGGAGTTGTACCCCACAACAATGACATCGCTATCCAATGTGTGTATGATCAGCAAGGCGGTGTGGATAACGCTTGGAAAGAGGGACAGACGGGTTACCTTTCGAAGGTCAACGGATTTATGTGATCCCTAATGAGCTCGACGAACGGCGCGAGCGCGGATTTCGTCTTCACGTAACCAGTGTTTAGGTTTTGTAACACTTTCTGGAAAGCATCCGATGTAGGAAACACGAGATCGAGCTGAACGAGTTATAGAAAAAAAAAAGGGGGGGAATTTAAAATCAGGTCGAGGCCCAGTTGTTTTTTGACATGACGTCCCTGTTGTGTGAACGGCCTGGATAATGGTAATTCGCAGACCTTGGATGAAGGAAAAGCCCCTGAAGTGAGCCGAGTTCGCGACATGGGGCAGAAACAAGACGCGTCCAGTAGTATTCGTCCAGTATAATAATACGAAGTGGTACATGAATATAAGCAAACTTTGTATATCAAGGCAAGATCCCAAGCTCGGATGGGTCTCCTAGAATAACGTTATCAATCAACCGCGTTTTGCCAACCCACAGAGCCCCACTCAAAATCAACGGCCCCCGCCCATCATGCACGCCCTCCTTCTTCACCTCATCATCTCCAACAACCTCAAAACTCGCAGCACAATTCATCTCCAAATACTCAAGCTTCATCTCCACACCAACAGCACCACGCCGCAGCTCTTCCACCAACTCCTTCGATCGAAGAATGCATTCTCCTTTTGTCAACCCGTTCTCCCAAGACTCCTGCGCAGATCTGAGAGCCACGTAAAGCGTGTTAGCAACTTCCCTCTCCGCAGACGTCAGATACGCGTTCCTCGAAGATAACGCCAGCCCATCCCTCGGATCTCTCGCAGTCGGCACGATGTGCGAATTCTGCGGTTCTGGATGCGAGAGCAAAAGATCAGAGCACATCCTTCTAAGAAGAAGCGCCTGTTGGATATCCTTCTGTCCAAAGTACGCAGCTGTAGGCTGTACATAAAGACATAGTGCCAGGAGTGGGATGGAATGGGATGGTAGGAGAGCGCGAAAGAACCCAAGAACAAAAAAAAAAAAAACTGCAATCACACAAAACACATGATGCGAACGGTTAAAAGACGCCAAACCTCGATAACATTGAACAGCTTCGTCACCACTGTTGCTACACCCCGGAAAAACGTGGGCCTGCTCTTCCCTTCCATCTGGTCTCCATACCCTTTGACCTCGACGAATGTGCCCCTCTGGTTATGGACGTCTTGTACGATCCCCGACGGATACATTTCCGCAACAGGAGGCAGGAATATTGCTGAAGGCTTCCTTGTAGTCCGAAGTCCACCATCGCCAATAACGAAAGACATTTTTTCCAATTTTTCCAAATCCTGAACAAGAGTCCGCGGATACGTCGACAAATCTTCGTGCGGGGCAAACTGGGCAGGGTTGACGAAGATCGAAAGGACGGTTAGGTCGTTGACACTCAACGACCTATTAACAAGCGATAGATGGCCATCGTGTAGGGCTCCCATCGTCGGGACAAATCCAACAGATTTGTGCTCGTCCCGGGCCTGATTTCTCCATCTTCTGTAGCTTGAGACTGTAGTGAAGATGGGGATGTTGGATGGTGGGAGTGTAGCCATATATCGTCTCCTGGAAAAATAGACGGGAATTCGTATGCGACCCAGAAAATACATACAACAGTATAACAAATACGAGACCAGAGTTCGTTTCAGTGTGATAACATGCCTCACTGAAGGGTGATGATGATCGACAAGAAATGTTACAACGGTTATGAAAATATACTAGCAAATATCCCAGGGTCCTTCACTCTAAATTCCGATTTAACCCGCTCTTCACTCCGCTCCTTTGATCATCCACCCATTTGCTTGCAAAAGCAGCCGCTTCAAAAGGCCTCACCTTATAGGACATGAGATAACCTTGCAAAGACGCCATCGAGAATTCTCTGTGCGGAATTGCGTCTCCAAATTTCTCGGCCAACACATTTATCTCGCGTGGAGTCAGTCGGGGCGCTTTCACCTTATGTGATGCACCAACGAAAGGAAGATCTTCCTTCACAGAAGGGTCAATATCCACCAACTTATTATCAGCTTCGGTGGATATTGATGGTGTCCCATAACCAGAATCAACGCTTCCGTCACCATCATCGTCCCCTTCTTCATCTTCAACGAACCCAGAAGGCATGTAGAAACACTTGAATAGCTCACGTGCCTGGTATCTTGAAGCTAGCTTGAACTCAACATGCAAGTCCATTCGTCCGGGTCTGCAAAGTGCAGGATCTAAAGCTGAATATCGATTTGTTGTGGCAAATAATAGTCTGCCTTCCTGAGCACCCACACCATCCAACGCGTTCAATAAGCCGCTCAGAGAAATCCGGGAAGTCTGTATCAGTTGCTCCGGAGATGATCTAGGCTGATTTGGAGAATCATGGCCACTAGATATTCCGTTAGCCTCATTCTCCAGGAGGCATCGGTTGACGGTTTGGTGAAAAGCAGCGTCGATATCTTCCATCAACGCAATACAACGTTCAGGTAGATCTGCTACGAGCCCTTGCAGAGCGTTGTCATCCAGTCCGGCGCGGGAAAGCGAGATAACGTAGACATTGAGGCCGAGTTCACCTGCTAAACTATGAATAATAGATGTTTTTCCAGATCCAGGGGCCCCGTGCTAGGCGGAATAGATCAGATCCTGTATGACAGAAAACAAACGAAGGGATGTACCAGAAGGTAGCCTCTACGAAAAGGGATACCGCGATCTGAGTACCAACATTTGCTATCCAAAAAATCGCGAGCATCGTCGAGTAACAATTCTTTGATTCCATCATCGAGTACAATAGATCGTAAAGGTCGTTTAGGTCGTGATGCGATTTGTCGCCAGTGGTTGCTAGCATCGGAGGCATAAATAGAGATATAATGTACTTGAGCTTGATTCCAGGTTTGTTTGGCTTCGAGCAGTAGGGCGTCTACAATTCGTATATCGCGTGCGAAGATTCTGCACATCTGTCAACGTCCACGAGTAAGAAAGGCAAGGTACTATTCACTGACTTCAATGTGACCGTTTCAGAGTTATGATGTGGGTGCTGTGTCTTTGATCTTGAGATACGAATATAATGGTGTTTGTACCACATGGAGTAGAAGGAGTTGAATGACGGCAGATAGGCTACTGCCCGGCTACTTTTCAAATTCGACGATTCCTTCTCTTCACCAGGGACTATAACGGCGCGGGTATTGAGGCCATAAGAGCGAGTACTTATGGAAATTTCCCTCGTGTTCGACCAAGATCGTTGTTGTGATAACCAAACCATCAACCAATCTATTTTGTTGGTATCCAAACTCAGAAAGCATGTGTTTCACAACCTAAGAAAAAACTTACCGTAGCTGGCATCTTCTTGCTCAAAGTCTACTGTTATCCAGAGGGATTTGATAACATATCGCCACACGGAGAACAACAATCGTCTGAACGATTCCAAAAGGCCACCGATGAGGATGAATTTCAACCAGTCCCCGAGAGCGTTAAAGGACAAGAATAATGTGACGAGGGACGTGACATAGGATGGCGCACGATTAGAGGATGGGATACCCGTTAACGTAGGAGGGGATGTGATGGTCGGGGTAGACAGCATGAGAGGAAACATGATGAAGAGCGCGCCAGGCAAGGGATGACAAGGACGCCAGGATTTAATTCAACAGCCTGAGACCAGATCGCTTCTTGTGACGTTTTGTTCTTCAATGGCAGGGAAGATTTGGCCATTTCGAAATCTGGTGTAGAACAGGTCTGACATCACATATTATGATCCAATGCTCCGAGCCTTTCCAAGACTGTCACTCATTACCACGTTAAAAGTCCTGTTGCGTCATCATACGGCCGGCCGTTTGTGCTGCTCTGGAGTATCGTGCGCCATTAAAGTAGGTGCAAGAAACGAGGTCAATATTAGGCTCGAGTCTTGCCATCTCGAGCATATAGCGTGGCATGAGGACCTAGCGAGGACTGATCACAAGAAGAAAACTAGTGCCGCAAGGTTTTGCTGGGAAGACCGCAGGGTCAACTGACCATGTGTATGATAGTACTTATGTAAGTAACATCATAATACATCTGCCAACTATGTAGTAGCACTACAGTCCGCTAGTGGCGCATCAACAAGTCTTCTGTCGGAAGGTCACCAGCCTGCTTCCAATTATCCTCCTACTTGGTCGAGGTATATGGACAATCCTCTTACTCCACTAGACCTCACTCATGTTCTCTGCACGTCTTTTCGATCTTTCATGTTCAGCTATGCTCATTTCATTACAGATAATGTCGATTCTACCCTGTCACTAGGGTTCGCCCTGGTGACCTTAAGCCCCGTCTTACTCATGGTGCGCACATTCCTTGCCACTCCCATAAGCCAAGTGCAACTCAACTCCAGGCATCGTATGCATCACTCGCAGTGTTTACTCGTGAACTCACAATCATCAATATGTGGGCCGGTCAAATTTTCTGTGAAGGACTGAACTGGGTCGTCAAACATGCGGTGAAACAAGAAAGACCTCACGGTTTGTTCGGGTCTCTCATTCTCTTATACGTCGACTTAATCTATTGATAGCTGGTCTTGGAAATGGGTACGGCTTCCCATCGTCCCACAGCCAGTGGATGGCCTATTTTGCGACATTTCTTATCTGTCATATCCAATTCCGCCACCAGTTTTCTTCTATGGGTCATCCATTGCTTGACCATGCCTTTCGCTTGTGCGTCATAATAGCCTTGGCCGGTTGGTCAGCAGCCGTTGCATATTCAAGGTCATCCACTTGTTTTCAAGTTTTTCTCCAATCTCTAACCCACCTTACAGGTTTCATCTTGCCTATCACTCGGCATCCCAAGTCCTCTGGGGCGTTATTATTGGCGTGTTATTTGGCGTTTTGTTTTACGCAATCGTTGAACTGGTTCCTACACGGAGACCACGGTCACTTGTTGGTCGGGTACGGTCATATATTTTGGAAAACAAGGCCAGCGCGTGGCTACGGCTGCGGGATGGTTGGCTAGTTTGGGAAGATTCTGGAAGAGAACATGAGTGGAGAGAGTGGAGGGCACAGTTGGATGGGCAGCATCACAAGCGGCAGTGATTGTATGAATGTTGCCATAACAACGGATTATGATCTTGATTGGCTCGTGCAAGATTGCCAGCTCACCCTTCCAAAAAAGGTAATTTGTGGGCAAGTTCTCTTAACTCGCATCGCCGGATCCCACATACCCTCCTATCGTTATTTCCTCTCTCATACCCTAAAAAAACTTTGGAAGCACCCGTTTTTGGTTGCTTTTGTATTTTATCTCCTATCATCCCTAAAAAAAAACAGCATGGGCTGCCCTCTCTTCTCCCATCGCTACGATTCTCCAGCAGTGGCTGTTCGAGTTGAACCCAACAACACTCCTGTTTCAGAACAACCTGTTTGCGAACGATGGACGTATTGGAAGCCCTTTGATCCGGATTCCGAAGAGTTCTTCGTTAATGAAGTTTACGAAGCCTTTGTAGATCCCACCACGAACATCGAGCCAGATCGCGAACCTTCCCCGGTTGTGGAGGAAAGTAGCAGTTCTAGTGAAGACGAAAGCACGAGTGGCAGAGGCACCCCGATCTCTGACCCGATCCTTGATAGACGTGGGATGCAGCAGGTAGAGGACGAAAGTATCGGGATTAGACTTCACGAGGATAGAGTTGAAGCTGTTGTTATCAGAAGAGTGAATGAGGAAAGCGAAGAGAGGTTGAGGAGGGAGCTCAATAGCCAGGGTGGAACGCGCGACATCGTTCCTATTCACATCACGGTTAACCGTAACAATCGCGCCCATCCCCCCACCCCGTCCACGCCACCTCCCTCGACGCCTCCTTCTCTTTCTACCCCGTTGTTCCAAGTGACTCCATCCCCGGTTCTAGATACTACTCCCCGACTTTATAGTTGGAGAGATCTCACTTCTCCGACTAGAGGCTCACTGGCGAACCCCACTACGCGAAGGCCCTTTCCTGGAGTCTCCGTTCCCCGCATGCACGATGTCACCGTTTAATCATCGTAACAGCACATGTCGCGTATTTCTATCGCAGCCATGCCATCTTCTATTTCTACACTTCGGACGCTCGGATCGGTTTGTGGTTACGTTACCTAATGCTTTCCACTTTTCTATTACTTCTGTCCTTCAAAATCAGTTGGTGCTCAGTCTTACTTATGCGGCATAGTACTGTCTTGATTAATTTTCTTTTTTTTTTACTCAACGTTCGTCTCGGCCATTCTTTTGATACACTCACACACACGTCACTCCCTGCCACTGATTCTTGTCGTTCATCTCTATATCTCTCTCTTGGTGGTTTGGGATCTGTATAGGCTGTCTTTTTTTATGCATATGTATGCTTGCTGCCCAAGTCGACTCGGTCGAAGGAAATGAATAATGGCAATGAATAATTGGTCAAAACTGCGGGGTTTGTGATTGCATTGCCACTACATATTTCGCGCACGAGCGTTTGCACAACAACGGATCTTAGGTGTTGTGCTAATTCGTTGAACTGCTGGGCGTGTCGCCCTTTTACTGGCTGAGATGCCTTTATAAACCTCCAAGCCCTTCTGTAAAGGAGCGACGTACAACGGGGAGTATTACTCACTTTTCATGCCTGAGAACAAAACAGCGTGCGATACTGATTTTACTTTGAATCTTAGGAATCATATCTTACTGCATTGCAGCAAATACGAGCCTGAGCGGCAAAATCTCCACAATTGCCCTGTGAACCCAAATTCAAGAGTATAACGGGCAGTGACTATCGGAAAAACCGGTGCATTCACTAGTCGGCCTTGAACACCTTGCATTTAGACACTCTGCTGATAATTAATTTAACTTATCAACAACTTTAAACGTAGTTCCAATTCATATTCTATATTTGCAAAACTTCTAATAGCGCAAGTCTCCCATCCTCTCGCTAGCCTAGCTTACGTTAGATAAACAACCGCGTCTTAGTACAGTAGTCATACTTGAAAAAAAAAAAGAGAAGGGGCGTGGCGCCAGCCCCCCCATCTTGCGAAGAGCCTTGACGATTTACTTCATTTACTAGTAGGGCTGTTTTGTGGGTGGACTGGATCCTATTGTTATTGAAGGCGAGTTGTTTGCTGAAGCTAGCCTTGGGTACAGTGGTGATAAATATTCCCTGCGCTCTCGTCCTGCTCATTGAAGATGGCGTGTTGCCATTATTACTTGAATGGTCATTTTGATTTCAGTTGAGTGGACGAAAATAAATAGAATGACTCACATCCCAATCGGTAAAATAAAAGGAACGACCGTAGTTTTCTTCACTGCGAGTGCCGCCGGACGATGATTCAGCAGGTTTGCGCAGTTACGGTGCCGAATAAAAAACCTTTCAAGCATCGCTACAGCATAGCGCGAAAATTAAGAACAGAGAAATGACAGACGTGTAATGAGCAGGTGTTTGATCCCGCACAAGACCTCATCATACTGTGCATACGGTGGTCAGGGCCGAGCAACCATCATGGCGTCTAGTAGATAACCGACACCACACAGAACTGTTGACCGGCATACCGGAGCTGAGTCCGCTTGACTGGTTCTCTATGCACAGAAACAACACACAGTCCAGATTCGAAAATTGTTCGATAGCGCGTGTGGATCACATTTGTCAGTATCAAATGCGGGATAGGCTGATATATGCTTTTAGCTCCGGAGAGGTGTATTGTGGAACGAGATGAAAATGTAACGACATACCTATACCATGTCGCTCCTCAGAGGACAACGGAACCTAAACGGAAAACTAGTTCGAACCATAAGAACTGTTATCTCCCGTAGGCATCCCTATAAATCCATGTATTGTTGATCATTAGGACGACACTCATAATACAAGGAATATCTTGTTAACTCCGGGGCATTGGCCTACGCATTTCGCTCCCCGCAATAAATACCACAGCATGAATACCAAGAACGAGCTTAATATGATTGCCTTGAAGAAATATGACCACGCAGTTTCTAATCGATCCTCGCAAAATCTAAAACAAAACAGCCGCAATCTTTTCTCCCATCGTTTGGGGAGGCACTTCCGGAACCTCTGTTTCCTCTAGAGTAGGAATACCCTACAGTGAGAGGGCAAAATCAATATACAAAAATTCAAACATGCTAAAATCTCACCGTGACAAAATCCATATCTTCCGGTCTCCAAACCTCCGTCTTCTTATAAATCTTCCATCCGAAATATGACCCGGCAAAGACCGGAATATTGATGTCTGTAGTATTTAAATTGAAGTGAGCCTCAACTCCACTTTCGAAGTCCGGTCTCGCCCTGAAGACTTACAATACGTGCAGAACGTAGATGTATTCCATTGGAAGAACACAGTGAACCCGCTAATCAGCGTGAAGGTTGCAGTCCAAAATATGCCCCAATAACAAAGATAAGGCTGGTGTTGCAACACTCAGTCCAGCAGCGCAGATGATCCGGAAAGGTGTAACAACTCACTTGCAACGAACTATAATAGACTAAAGAAGTACGGTCGCGGCCCTGGGCCTTGAATCCTCGGTCTATATACCTCATCGTCTGTGAGAATCGAGAACGTGTCGCTAATATAATGGAATCTCACAAAAGAATAGGTAGGTCAAGTTGATCGTGAACCAAGCGAGGAATCCTCCGGTAGTGCCTATATTGACAAACCAGCTGCACGGTAATAATTAGATCACGATTGGTAAATTGAGCGATAATGCCCACTTGAACACTGTTGCTGCACCGGAGGAAATCGTCATAAACGTGAGCAACGAACACAGACTCTGTTGCATTGCAAGACAATCAATTTAAACAGCGCACGAAATGCGATATGAGGCATACACATATCGCAACACAAATAAGCGGCAGTCCCTGTTTCGTACAATAAGCCAGGAATTTTGGGGCATGACCACGGATAGAAAGCCCATATAGCACGCGGGACGAAATGTACAGGCCACTGTTTCCAGCAGAGAAAGCGCTGGTAAGTATAGCTGCATTTATAATGGACTGTTACGAGTTAGCATAACGCAAGTAGGTAGAACTCTGTCCTGAGTACCGGTAAAACTTGAGAGGGTTCAATTCAAGGTACAATTCGTACAAGATGAGTGACTACGTTACCTTTTATCCCGGCCCTACGAATAGCGATTACATAAGGACTGTAGGGGGTTAGGTCAATCACGAGTAAGCCACTTTGGGCAACTACCTTTGAGCAGCATTTCCGGTTGCTTCAAAAGTGAATACAGAATAGGGATATCAGGGAGAGAGACCATACTTTGAAGCAAGCTAGGATCCGTGTACGGAACTACCATTCCAGTGATCAGCATTCCCAAAATCTATCTGGCATCAGTCGCAAGTTGCAGGAGTGGAATAGAAGCGCACATAGAAAATTAGAATTCTCCAGAAGACTCTGCTCACAGCTTTCGAAATGTTTCGTCGTGGGCTCTCTACCTCAGAAGCAGTACTGAACACAATCAATTTCGATCAGTTGCCCTGAAGACCCTATCAAGACAATCGCGTACACTCCAACCTATTCATCAAAGTCTTCTCAGTTAAAGATGGGGAAACATATTTCACTCGACACATACAACTTCTACACCTTGGAAGCTAAAAGCGGCTTGAACTATCACAGAAAGAATAGCAAGAAACCGGTCCAGGGGGAGCGACTTGACAAGATTTGCTCGGGCCAAGGCACCTGGATTGTTCCAATACTGACACAATAGTGACATCTGACTCGGACTCTCAATCGTATTCGGATGCATAACTCACCTGAAATCCAAGACGATGATGATCTGGACCACCACCTAAATCGATGACTAAGCCAACCAGGATTAGCCCTATTATCAAGAAGACTGAGATGCGGTCAGTGAATAGAATTCAATAGAAGGTGCGAGACAACTCTACTTTTGATCAAACAGAAATAGAACTCGGCTGTTGAGGGTAAGAATGAGAAAGAAGCACACTATCGAATGCATACCTTCCCCAAAGTATCTGAGAATGCAAGTCAACATTTGAACTCGCGGATAGCACAGTATCGAATTCACCTGACCCCAAGGAAGTTAAATAAGCACGTAACTACAAGTATGACAGCAATATAAGCGGATGCATGGGAAGGCTACAAATATGATAATCAGACGTTGCACACAAAAAACGAGGACCAAGAATTTACGTTGGCGTCCCAATACGTTATCAGGATCGCTCCAGCACTAATATTGCTTGGCGGACCCATTACCGAATTCTGCGAGTAACAGAGATTAGGCCAGTCAATCACTAAGACGAAACCACGAAGATCGGGTTACATAGAAATAGTTCTGGGTTCCAGTGGGTGAATTAGGGCTCACTCAAACTTATATATGGCAGATATCAACATACCCAACCAATCTATAAACATCATTTCGGTTAGACATGTGAACGGAAGCAATTGAAGACTTACAGCAAATCCCAAAGCAGGGTCCACCCATCGTGAGGCTATAACAACATATGTATAAGACAGACCC